>CM068963.1:117333714-117345671 GCA_035128595.1 Eptatretus atami
TATTTAATTTTTAAAGTGATTCTTCACCATCGAGAGATCGTCCAAAAATTATATGTAGCACGATATTTCAAAAACTTATGAGGAAGTTATGAAAGAACTTGGTGGATGAGTTGGTGAGGTGACATGAAGCCAATTCGATTTTGGTTCAGGTCTGGATACAGATCCTGCCTATCAGTGGGGTGCAAAACATGTTGTTTAGCCTGTTAGAGGTATGTGTTCTACCAAGTGAGTGTCCTTCTTGTTATCTCCGCTACTGAAGGTGAAGGAGGTTATGTTTTCACCTGTCTCTGTCTCTGTCTCTGTCTCTTTCTCTTTCTCTTTCTCTGTCTCTTTCTCTCTCATCTTTCTCTGCTCTTTCTCTTTCTCTTTCTCTGTCTCTGTCTCTGTCTCTGTCTCTTTCTCTTTCTCTTTCTCTCTGTCTCTTGTCTCTTGTCTCTGTCTCTTTCTTGTCTCTTTTCGGTCTCTTCTCTGTCTTTCTTTCTCTGTCTCTGTCTCTGTCTCCTTCTCTTTCTTCTTTCTCTGTCTCTTTCTCTCTCTCTTCTCTGTCTCTTTCTCTTTCTCTTTCTCTTTCTCTGTCTCTTCTCTGTCTCTTTCTCTGTCTCTTTCTCTGTCTCTTTCTCTGTCTTTTCTCTGTCTCTTTCTCTGTCTCTTTCTCTGTCTCTTTCTCTGTCTCTGTCTCTTTTCTCTGTCTCTTTCTCTGTCTCTTTCTCTGTCTCTGTCTCTGTCTCTGTCTCTGTCTCTTTCTCTCTGTCTCTTTCTCTCTGTCTCTGTCTCTGTCTCTTCTCGTCTCTTTCTCTTGTCTCTTTCTCTGTCTCTTTCTCTGTCTCTTTCTCTGTCTCTTTCTCTGTCTCTTTCTCTTGTCTCTTTCTCTGTCTCTTTCTCTGTCTCTCTTCTCTGTCTCTTTCTCTGTCTCTTCTCTGTCTCTCTTTCTCTTTCTCTCTGTCTCTGTCTCTTTCTCTGTCTCTTTCTCTGTCTCTGTCTCTGTCTCTTTCTCTCTGTCTCTTTCTCTCTGTCTCTTTCTCTCTGTCTCTTTCTCTCTGTCTCTTCTCTCTGTCTCTTTCTCTCTGTCTCTTTCTCTCGTCTCTTTCTCTCTGTCTCTGTCTCTGTCTCTTTCTCTGTCTCTTCTCTGTCTCTCTTTCTCCTGTCTCTGTCTCTGTCTCTTTCTCTTTCTCTTTCTCTGTCTCTTTCTCGTCTCTTTCTCGTCTCTTCTCTTCTCTGTCTCTTCTCTGTCTCTTTTCGTCTCTTCTCTGTCTCTGTCTCTGTCTCTGTTTCTGTCTCTGTCTCTGTCTCTGTCTCTGTCTCTGTCTCTCTCTTCTCTTTCTCTGTTTCTTTGTCTCTTTCTCTGTCTCTTTCTCTCTGTCTCTTTCTCTTTCTCTGTCTCTCTCTGTCTCTTTCTCTTTCTTCTCTCTTGTCTCTTTCCTGTCTCTTTCTCTGTCTCTGTCTCTTTCTCTGTCTCTTTCTCTCTGTCTCTCTTCTCTCCTCTCTCTCTCTCTCTCTCTTCTCTCTCCTTCCTTCTCTCTCCTCCTCTCTCTCTCTCTCTCTCTCTCTCTCTCTCTCTCTCTCTTCCTTTCTCTCTTCTCTTCCTCTTTCTCTGTCTCTTTCTCTGTCTCTTTCTCTGTCTCTTTCTCTGTTTCTCTGTCTCTTTCTCTGTCTCTTTTCTCTGTCTCTTTCTCTGTCTCTTTCTCTGTCTCTTTCTCTGTCTCTTTCTCTGTCTCTTTCTCTGTCTCTTTCTCTGTCTCTTTCTCTGTCTCTTCTCGTCTCTTTCTTCTTTCTCTCTCTCTTCTCTCTCTCTCTCTCTCTCTCTCTCTCTCTCTCTCTCTCTTCTCTCTCTCTCTCTGTCTCTTTCTCTGTCTTCTCTGTTTTTCTCTGTCTCTTCTCTGTCTCTTTCTCTGTCTCTTTTCTCTTCTCTTTTCTGTCTCTTTCTCTGTCTCTTTCTCTGTCTCTTTCTCTGTCTCTTTCTCTGTCTCTTTCTCTGTCTCTTTCTCTGTCTCTTCTCTGTTCTTTCTCTGTCTCTTTCTCTCTGTCTCTTTCTCTGTCTCTTTCTCTGTCTCTTTCTCTGTTCTTTTCTCTGTCTCTTTTTCTCTTTCTGTCTCTGTCTCTGTCTCTGTCTCTGTCTCTTTCTCTTTCTCGTGTCTCTTGTCTCTTTCTCTGTCTCTTCTCTGTCTCTCTTTCTCTTTCTCTGTCTCTTTCTGTCTCTTCTTCTCTTCTCTTTCTCTCTCTCTCTCTCTCTCTCTTCTCTCTCTCTCTCCTCTCTCTCTCGCTCTCGTCTCTCCTCTCTCCTCTCTCTCTCTCTGTCTCTTTCTCTGTCTTCTTGTCTCTGTCTCTGTCTCTTTCTCTGTCTCTGTCTCTTCTTCTCCTGTCTCGTTCTCTTTCTCTGTTCCTTTCTCTTCTCCTTTCTCTCTGCTCTTGTCTCTCTCTCTCTCTCTCTCTCTCCTCTCTCTCTCTCTCTCTCTCTCTCTCTCTCTCTCTCTCTCTCTCTCTCTCTCTGTCTCTCTGCTCCTCTCTCTTTCTCTGTCTCTTTCTCTTTCTCTTTCTCTCTGTTTGTTACTTACAAAATCGAATTTGTTATTCTGTCTGTCTGTCTGTTCATCACGTACAGGTCACAATTTTAAACCGATCTTCACGAAACTTCACCACATCGTAGAGTTTGTCATTAGGAAGAGTCCTATTGTTTGTGAGGTCAAATGGTCAAAAGTTTCAACATAGGCCGAATTTCTAAAATAGTCAGTTAACATCCAATTGACTTGAAATTTGAAGAGGAGTTGCAAATTTGGTCGTTGAATTCAACCACCAATTATTTTTGAGGTCAAATTTCTTCAATGGATTTTGCAAGTATCGTGCTCTGCATGACGTCATCTTCTTGTTTGTCTGTCTATGTGCAGGATATCTCAATAAGTTGTGGACGGATCCGGATGAAATTCAGTGGACAGGTTGGGAGTGTGACACAGATGAACTGATTAAATTTTGGTGAAGATCTGGATCCGACGACTAGAATTTTTTAAGTGATTCTTCACCATTGAGAGATAGGGCCAAAAATCATAAATAGCATGATATCTCAAAAAGTCGTGGGTGGATTGGCACGAAACTTGGTGGACACGTTGGGTGTGTGGAAAGGAAGAATTGATTCAATTTTGGTGAAGATCCGGATCTGTTAAATTTTTTAAGTGATTCTTCATCATTGAAAGATCGGGCTAAACCAAAATATAGCACGATATCTCAAAAAGTTGTTAACGGATTCGGATGAAACTTGGTGGACAGGTTGGGTGTGTGACAAGGATAAATTGATTCAATTTTGGTGAAGCTCTGAATCCGGATACGAGAATTATTTAATTTATAAAGTGATTCTTCACCGTTGAGAAATAGGGCCAAAAATGACATGTACCATGCATGATATTTTAAAAATGTATTGCAACCGATACGTTCTTGTGGATCATGCTTTAGTGGTGGAGGTATGTGCTCTACCGAGTGCCCTTCTAGTTATTATTATGAGCAAGTACCACCCGTCACTTCACTGAAGTGGAAAACTAAAAGGGGGGGGGGACATGGGGAGAGAGAGAGAGAGAGAGAGAGGGGGAGAGTGAAGTGTGTGAGCAAGGAGAGGGTGTGGAAGTGAGGAGGGTGGGTGAAGGGAAGACAGTGTGAGGTGAGAGGAAGGGAAGGCAGATGTGTGGTGGAGCGTTGATTACGATTCATACCGTCTCATCAAAATGATCTGGATAGAATAACAGTGAAGATGGAAACCAAATAATGTCTGAAATCCATTTTCTACCGGTCATACTATAAACATAGCCCGGAGACAAACACCGTCTGGACACAAACACTGCTCAGACACATCAGAGACGAACGCCGCCCGGAGCCGAACGACTCGCCAGGAGACGAACGCCGCCCGGAGACGAACGCCGCCAGGACGCTCCCGGAGAGAAACTCCGTTCTGGACGCGCCCGCAGACGAACGCCGCCCGCAGACGAACGCCGCCCGTACGCACCCGCAAACGAATGCCACCCGCAGACGAACGCCGCCTGCAGACGAACGCCCAAGGACGCGCCCGGAGACCAAAATGTCCTCCCAAATGATGCAATTGTTCATGCACATTGACTCTCGCACCAGACACAATTGGAAAAATGGCAACTCAGTTACTTTTGCACTACCAAAGTAGTAGGTAGATGTGTCATGCGATTGGTTTGCTCTTTATCGGTTATTGTCGTCACTATATGCCTGGTGTTGGCTTCATGGTTAGGGTGGTGGGCTTGGGATCCGAGGGTCCTGAGTTCCAATCCTGCTCGGCTGTTATATTAACACCAGGTGGGGTTGACTCAGCCTGTCATCCTTCCGAGGTCGGAAAAATGAGTGCCAGCATGCTGGTATCCTGCGTCGGAGTGGCGACCCGTCCAGGATTGTGTCCATGAGCCAAGGAGACTGCTTAGGCAGCACCAACGCTCTGCACAGAGTATGGTCCCAATCGATTGATCGATCGTTACTGTGTTATCTGACATTTTCTTCATGTTTGTTTTTTTCTGATTGATCTACTCAAGTAGTGGTTTCTTGGTTTTTGTTTTTTTGAAGGATTGTGTGGATGCATGGTGTGTCCATATGTACGTGTGTTTGTGTGCACACACATGTTTACGTGTTTTGTGCTCTCCACCTACTCCACCATCCGAAATAGCTGAACGGCACCAGTTGCAGCACGCATGGACCACCTGGCGACTCTACATAGATCGTCGTAAGGAGAAGCTCGCAATGCACTTGCGAGCTCTGACCTTTCGCTGGAACACCTGCCTTAAGTATGACATTAACCGACAACCTCCTTTCTTTCTGTCTTCGTGAAGTCAACTTTTTGAACAAGTAGTTTTCTTCAGCAGAGCAAAAGGCAGATGGGGAATATGGAAGCTGTAATCATACGAGCCTAAAACTGATCACCACCTTCAATTTTGTGGGTTTTTCTTTTTGGAGACCCCATGTAAATACAACGTGAGGTTTCATTGATGTACTCGTATTTATTTGTTAGTGTCCTCAGGCATGGTGTCACTTGTTCAGAAATCACATGCAGGAGAAAGACATCAGTAGACATCAGTGTTATGGTACATGAATTTACAAGGGTATTTGCAGACGATGGACAAACACGCGATACATGGGATTTGATCCCATTCCCTGCATCATGAGCCAGGGGTTCTGATGGGAACATGTAACTGGCCAAGCCTTGACGATGAAGTCAAATTTCTAACCATTGTGCATGTCTCTAAGCTTCAAAGACAGGGCCTATGTCGATGTGACTGTCTGGACCGGATGCTCCACCTTGAGGTCGGTGCAGCAACAGCAAAATGCAGGCGCTTCTGAACATCGGACCATCGCACCGCAAAGGAGGGTGAGATCGTACTCAGCCAATCTTCTCCCTTACCATGCTTTTGAAAAGTCATGACTGTTGCACATTGCTCCTTTTGGGTGGTGCTCTGTGGATTGTGGAGAATTGTTCTCCCCCCCTCACCCCCTCACCCCTGCACCCTGCATCCACGACTTCCTCCACTCATTCTCACTCGATCTATTTTGTTCCTATAAAATTGACGGTGGTTTATTGTTTGTGTTGTTTGTTTGCTTCATTAATTTTGCTTTGAATGAATTTTGAAATTATTTTTCTTGCGCTTTACATATATGGCAGCGATGGAACTCACAACTTGGGTGCTGTCGAGATGAGCAGCCCGGTTTGCTGCCGTCTCAGCAGCATGACTGCCGGTCCGGGGTGCATCGTGCCCTGCACTCTTGGTTCCTATACGTCAGCATTCTGCGAACCAAGCAGCGACACATGGGTGAGTTTTCCTTCTCGACTCGTTCTCTCTAAGCTCTCTTCTGTGATGTTGCTATGATGATCTCTGATGTGGTTCATCATGGGTGGGAGGTGATTTAAAACAAGAAATGCTGTGAAGGACTATC
The DNA here is from genome assembly GCA_035128595.1 of Eptatretus atami. Lineage (NCBI taxonomy): Eukaryota > Metazoa > Chordata > Myxini > Myxiniformes > Myxinidae > Eptatretus > Eptatretus atami. The sequence goes on from CM068963.1 coordinate 117,339,640, forward strand.
GTGAGTCGAAATTACCGGACTCGCCGATTCTAGCTGTCATTTTGGCAAAGATAATTGGAATGTGTTGTCATAAAATTTTACTCACTCACAGCTCACAGCCATAGTTTTCCCCTTTATTTAAGGAGTAGGGATACAAGAAGAGGTTTGGAGTGCATTTGTGCACATGGGGTCCGTGTTTCGTGGGATAGCAGATTTGAGCTGCTTGCTTAAGGCCACATCCTGTGTTCTACAATGACTGATATCCCCCTCTCATAAAGACTGTGCACAGCAGCGGTGTGCACAGCGCACACTCGCCGCTTGCCTGCTGTGCTGGAGGTGGACTTGGATATCCCGGCAGAGCGCACTTACCGAGAAGTTTGATGTGACCGCGATGGTGCGACGCAGCCCGACTCGTAGAGCGTTGCGTGCTTGGAGTTGCTGTATCCTCTGGAGGTGTTTATATGCACCGGTTCTCCTGTATTTGGTGCTGGGGTCTTCATGCTCTTGCTCGTCTTGGTGTCCTTTCCTGGAGCACCGGCATTCTTTGCCAGAGACCCTTGTGATGCTTGCTGGATGACGCAGACATGGAGAATAACGTTTGAGTGATTGAAACTCTAGCATATGCCCATTGATGTATACAATTGCATTTTCATAGTCTAACAATGAGTTAATGATTGCACTCATTAACTCTCTACCCAGACACTCAGCTGTGCCGCAAGCAACGCAAGGCAGCACGCCAGGCCATCTTTCACCACCGGCAGCACAACCTGGTGCTTAAAATAGCTTTCTAAAGCTGTGCTTTGTGTAACCTGCCAATCATAAACAGTTTGTTCTTCTGGAAACTGATTGCATTGATTTGCATGATTATAAATTAGTGGATGGGGTGGGGTTGGGGGGGCAAAGTGATGTCAGGTGGGTGGCTGGGATAAATGAGGGAGGCTGGGAAGAGATGTGTATAGGCATGGAAGAGAGATGCACAGAACACATGGAGGGGTAAGGGAATGAAGGAAAGGGGTGCAACATTTCTCCACCTTTGCATATGTAATTTGTAGATGTTCTATGGTGGATGAAGCTTTGTGTAGAAGAGCGTTTTGGATCTTCGTTATCCTTGCTCTCCCACAGAAAAAGTGTGTCATGGCTCTGAGGAGGGCCGTGCTTCACAAACGGGCCAAAACGATGAACTACCTTCTGGCTACGAGGCATTGGCACAAGATGGTACGTCAAACTCGGAGCTGGCACCGTTGTATGTTTATTACCGACTGCTCCACACGGAGATTAATTGGGTTTAAAGTGATGTAAATATGTGCGCTATATCGATAGACAATAGCAAATGATGGTGTTGTGGAAAGCATAAGCCATTCGCCATGGACCAAAGTTTGTAAAAGAAGAGCAGGGTGCTGTGGGGTGACAAAAGGAAGAACATAATCCAGAGAGACCACTTGGATCCAAAACCTCCTCCCTTTTTAAGGTTTCAAACAACCAAGTACCAAGGAGGGTGATTAGAGGAAAACTCAGTGATGATAAGCGAGAGTAAAGATCCGATTGTGACTGCAATGATGAATTCCATTACATTTTAAATACAAAATTTAGGCTCATGGAAGAGTGCGCAGAAAGAGGCCAAATGGTAGCATTCTGATAGTGGGGGCAGTGGGGTCACAGGTGGATGCAACAAGCAAGAGAATGGGGATAGAGGATTGAAGGAAACCTGCAGCTCAAGCCTACTCGATACTTTGAGAATGCCTTCTGGGTGGTTGGTTGCACTATAATAGGCGGTTGGATTTAGTTCCCTTTTTGTTCTTGAATAGGTCTCACATATCCAACTTTACACATTGTCCAGAAAATGGCAAAGGTAGATGGACGATGAGAAAAGCGAGGACACGGTGTAAGCCATTTGATGAGAACGAGCCTTCAAAGCCGTGGGGACTCGCTCCGTCTGACTCCGTTGCCATGGAAATACCAAGATTAGACAAAGGGAGATGAAGTTTATCACAAGAGAAAGCTTGATGAAGTGACAGGTGCAATGAATGGGGGACATTTGAGAGGATTTGGAAAAGTCTCTGCATATGTGATCTTGAAATGTTCCGCTTGTTCATTGATGGTGGAATACTCAGTAATGTATGTATAATGGAGGGAAAGTATGTGCGTATGTATGTCTGTCGTGTCTTTCACCTACTCCTCCGAGAGGATTTGACCGAGGAAGCTGAAACTTTCAGAGATTAATGATGGCACCCTGAAGTTGTGCCTGTGCAAGTTTCATTCGATTCCATAAAGTTTTGGTTGAAAAAGGAATTGACCATCTTGGCATTTTCTTTGTTTGGAGTTGGTGGAGGTGTGGGAAATGCAATTGGAATTACCCAAGCTATATAACAACAATGTATTGTATAAATACATAAGCAGTACGCATGTTTTTATTTCATGTACGTAACCTGGGTTTTTTTTTTATATTTGGGAATGATTGAGGCAGTGGTCTGTTGCCTATACACCACCCAGATAAAGGGATGTGTCAGAAGAGAACATGTTGCACGCTTTCAACAAGATCGCCCGTAGGGTGGGTACTCTGATCATAACAATAACAATTGTACAAGAACAGAAGATGAAAAGCTAATTGTAGGAAAAACTGATGTATAATTGTCTCTTGAATTGCACAAGGTTTTACTCACGTTTCATACCCAGCACCTTATCGAGCATCTCACCATGTTCAACTTTCTTATCCCTACAATAACACGATCGGTGTAACCCACCTCCATCATAGTCCACACCACCACCTCTTCACAAATCTTCCTCACGCCATTTTTTTTTCATCTCCTCCAAGCTGATGTTAATTTTCTTCATCATTACCTCAAGCATCATGTGCAACCTTGCTCGCATTCATGGTTACCTCATTCCGACATAAGTCCCACTATTAGTGTTCTCGTGGTTATACAGGTGATTCGATCTTCCATCCACCATGAATAACGCACTTCCGTGAGCCGTTTTATGTTGCATTCACTGTTATGCTACAGGTGAATGGCTTTGTCATTTTTCATACCGAATTGCTATAATCCGAAGTATTGCCAACCTTCGTTTAATCTCTGTAATCTTTAATTCCCTTCTGCTCGGTGACCCTTCTGCCTTCCTTCCACCGGGACGCGCTCACGGAAGCTGTTACGCAGCACCTGGTGTTTATGGCAAGAGGGGTTGCAGCACAGGAAAGGTGTACACCAGAGTGCATTGCCGGCCTCCCGATCCTGTTGGTAAGGCCACCACACATACACGACCCACTCTCTTCATTTCTGCGACGTCCACCCATGCGCCATGCCCCGAGCCGCACGCGTTGCACCGCCGGTTACCCATCGGGCTGTTTTAACCCACCCTTTCAAATATTTTTTTCTGTTTTTCAATCTCACCTTTCCACATCATTACCATATCTATAGCCTTACAGCCTTTCTGGTTGTAAGGCCATAGATGTGGTAATGATGTACAATGTATATGATAAATACCATTTGGTGTGATGGATAATTGGCTCCTGCTCCAAATAGGTGTCTGGGAATTAAATTTCATCATTAAGAGCGGAATGTTCAGGATTAGCAATGACTTCATGACGCTGTGTTTAAAATGCAATCACTAAAGTTTGACAATTTATTTACATTGCCAGTTTGTGGTTAAAAAATGTGATTACACTTTTTTTTTTACAGGACTGCTCACCTGCACTACTCGTTCCACCAATGGCAGGAGTGGATGGTGTGGAGACATTTGCGAAAGGTATCGTAATGTTAACTGGGGAAGCTGATTGGCATTCAATTTTCTTCTTGGGGTTTACATGAGCTCCGGCTACGCTATGATTACAGGCCCTTGTTATATCGTTGACTTGGTGGGTTATCCTTGTCTTTGTGTCCTGGTGAACTTTTTTCGTGTTGTTCTCACGAGCACATACAAATATATTTTGTTGTGGGAGGAGTATATACATTGTCGTGTCCAGTGGGTTTTGCCCCGACCTGGACGGATAGCCAAACAATTTCCCTTGGAGGCTTAAAGCCGAGATTCTCGAATATTAAGGCGTGCGCGGGAAAGGAACAGCTAGGCACTTCACCAGGACGGTAGCACACGGGGACGGAGGACAAGGGTTTATTAATCGAAGCCACGACAAATAGACAACACAAGCAACTTAAATAAATATGGTGGTTTAATGAAAATAATCGAATATTTACAATGGTGGTAATCAAAACGGGATGATAAAAACGAAACGTAAGGTCAAACTAAATCTAATTTCGAGGCACCTCCACGCAGACTTAAATACAGACAAGGGGACAGAATAAATAAAAGAAAAATCCCTCCTTTATCCCGGCACTTAGCTGTGTGCCCAGAGCTGAGTTTCTGAAGCTTGAAGGTCACCAAACCACTTCGTCACTGTGCGGGAAAATGCGCCCAAAATGGCGCCCAGCCACTCTCTGGGCGGGAGAATTTACAGGAGGCAATTTGAGCGGCAATACTCAACACCAAGGCTCAGAAACCGCCATGCAACTTCTTTTGTCGATCGCATTTGCCGACGTCGCTGCTCTCTGCAGAATGGTGCCGTCTCTTTCCCCGATGGCACAACACGAGGCTTCGAGGCTGGTCCCACACGATCAAGCCAACAGTCAATGGCCAGCATCCTGCTCCACCACGCGAGCCAATTCACCTCAACATGAACACAAGAATCGTGCAACCTTCTTCACCGTGTCGAGGGAAAGCCAGCCTTAATGCTCTTCTCTTCCACCTGCTGAGCCTGCCTCTCTCGCTTCTATATGTCTCCTTCTCATGTCCCGCTCCGAACCTGTGTCTCGACTGCCTTTCTTTTGCCCAACATGAGACTCTCTGCGGTCCTCACTCTCCTCCACTCTCTGATGTCACGCCCTTCGATCATCCACTCCGGGGGCGTGGTTTGCTAGTTGTCCTCCTGGAGGCGGGGTTTCTTGCCTGCTTGGACGTGAGCTCGTTTTTTGTTGGTTTGAGGACATGATCCCTTTTTATCGCCGGTCTTGAAATGCAAAAACATAGGAAAAGGTCACAGGGGGCAATCATATACTGGGGGAAATTATCCTTAATCCATACCTAATTAACACAGCACCACCCCTCGTGTGGTGACACGTAACACTTAAGCTCACAGTTTCCCAACTTAGTTTACATCGAGATGTTTCCTACATGTCCATGGACCAAGCAACTCCATATAATCTTTTCTTTCCGATGAAATTCCTCCATCTACCCCACAACATAACAATATACAGTATGTATGTATTGAAATGAAAGACCAAAGAGGAACCCAAAAAAGTAAAGAGCAAAGATGGAATCATCAGGAGGAATCTTGATAGGATTCGGGTTTCAGCTGCTACTCCACAACCCTCAAACCCATCCATGTGCAGCCAATATATGTATGTATGTGTTTGTCTGTCTGTATATATATATATCTTCTTCTTTCTTCTCTCTTCTTCTTTCGGCTGCTCCCGTTAGGGGTCGCCACAGCGGATCATCCGTATGATCCGCGTGATTTGGCTTAGTTTTTACACCGGATGCCCTTCCTGACACAACCCTGGTCGCCTCTTACGACACACAGGGATATGGTACACCTATACTAACCGGGGCATACACCGGGCCCAGTACACACTGGTACTCATTTCGCCGACCTCGGAAGGATGACAGGCTGAGTCAACCCCCTGGTGTGTATTAATTCAAGCGGCCAACGGGGCTTGAAAGGACCTTTTGGATCCCAAGCTGCTACCCTAACCACTACGCCAACACCAGGCTATATATATATATATTACCTGGAATGTCACAATGTAGTCACGTGGAATGCTTTTCCATTTACAGGTGTGCCTTGTTAAAAGTTAATTTGTGGAATTTCTTTACTTCTTAATATGTATGAGCCAATCAGTTGTGTTGTGACAAGGTATGGTTGGTATACAGTAAATAGCCCTATTTGGTTTAAGACCATTATTTTGTCTGCACTGTAGTAGTCCATATTATGGCAAGAACAACTCAACGAAGCAAAGAGAAATGACAGTCCATGATTACTTTAAGACATGAAGGTCAGTCAATCC
>CM068963.1:117352327-117369499 GCA_035128595.1 Eptatretus atami
CTTGGACCTGTCCGCCTCGTGCGGTCTTCAAGTCGGTCGGTCCGGCGGGAGGCGAGACGAACCCGGACACTGGCGGGCGACCCTTGCGGTTCCTGGCGTTCCTCGAGCTCTCGGTTGTGGTGAGGAGGAGAAGGACGGCGTTGACCACGACCGGCCAGCCAGGCTCCCTCGGACGAGCGCTCCAGCAAGACGGGATGTCCAGGTCGGGGAAATGCTCTTCCGTTCCTCCGCTCTTTCTCTCCTCTTTTCCTCCGCTCTGCGCTCTCCTTTTTCCTCCGCTCTCCTCCCTCCTTTGTCGAGGAAGGTCCTTCATCCAGGAAGGTCGCTTGCCGTCTCTTGATCGCGAGGATTCTCTCTGACCAGCTTCTGGCTCCCCTTTTATCCATCTCCGCCGGCCCGACCCCTCCTCCACTCGGGCCGCGGAGAATCCCGGGGCTGTTCTCTTCTCGGCAGCACTGCCGCAACGCAACGGTCGTTTTGTTGCTGTCGTTGTGGAAGATGAGGTTTTCCAATAAAGGGAAATCCTAACTATAAAGATAAATCACAGCGCATGAACGTTTATTTACCGATTAGACAAGGGAAGGAAGCTATCTATAAAACACATACTTACCGATTAACTTAATCTATAGGACCTGAATGTTGTGTGCGATAGGTTTCCAAATTCGTAACAATATATCGTTTTTTTGGCCCTATCTCTCAATGGTGAAGAATCATTTAAAACATACCAGTATTCGGATCTGGATTTTCACCAATATCTCATAATTCTGTCCTTGTCGCATGCCCAACCTGTCTGCCAAGTTTAATCCAAATCTGTCCATAACCTTTTAAGATATCATGATATACTGTCGGACCCCAACTTTTGTGGTTCCGCTATCGTGGACCCCGCATATTCGTGGTTCATAAAATGTGACCTGCTTGTACATTCGTGGCCCTGTGCTTCACGCATTCACAGTTTTTCATGGGATTTTTGATTTTCCTTTATGAATCACAAACCACCGGGAACCTATCCCCCTTTTTCCCATTGAAACAATGCCCCAACATTTGCAGATTCGACTTTCGCGGCATTTTTCAGGAACGTATCTCCCACGAATGTCAGTGTCCGGCAGGCAGTATATCGTTTTTGGCTGTATCTCTCAATGGTGAAGAATCCTTTTTAAAATTCCAGTGTCCGGATCATCACCAAAATCTAATCATTTCGTCCTTGTCACACACCCATCCTCTCCACCAAATTTCATCCGAATCTGTCTTCACCTTTTTGAGATATCCTGTACACAATCCTTCACCTTCGGTGGCAGAGGTAATATTGGTGACTATAATCGTAACACTGCAATCCCTTTGTTGAGACTGCAAAGTTACTGGATTAAAGCGGTGTATTATTCATGACTCATTGAAAAGTGATGTACTGATCGTCAAATTCTTCTGGTGGTCCGACGAGGGAGACAACCAAAGATCGTCAATGCCTGCATGAAAAACTTTCCATTGTGGCGACATTGCACGAGGCTAACTTTAAGAACAAATATGCACGTGTTCAATCGACTTGATGATGCGGATGGAGGAAGCTGAAAACGACTTGATTATTATGCTGATTGATTGTGCAACTGGGTCAGGGGCACCTGCCTTCCATGGAGGGTAACCTTTATGATGACGTAATTGCATTACCACCTGCTCTTTGTGTGAACTCCGAAGATTACATTATCAACCATGTGTATGCCAGACTTGAAGAACCATCCAATCATACAAATTCTGAGTGGTTGGCTTCATGTGTGATTTTAACCACATTGAATAACATGGTTGATCTTCTCTACAGTAAGATCGTTGACCGCCTGTCGGGTGACACTTTCATCATCAAAAGTTTTAATTCTTTAGTCGATCAAAACCTATGTGCCCTTTATTCACCTGACTTTCTAAACTCGATAAATCTTTCAGGTGTGCCACCACACGAGATGTCACTGAAGGATAACACGTAACATCTAAACCAAGGTCACTGATGGTCTTCCTGAAGCGCAGCGGCTTAGTGGTGAGCGTGCTGCGTCCCTTCTTTTTATTCCTATAATTATTCTTTCTTCATCTGACACGGATCTCCCTTTTTCAACTCCGCCAATGACAGTTTCCGGTCAGGCCAGTCATTGCGATGACTGTCAGCAAAAGCCAGGGTCAGAGCCTGCGGCATTGTGGATTCCTGCTTCCCACCGGTGTAGTTACACACGGACAGCTGTATATTGCAGCGAGTAGAGTAGGAGACCCACTTGATCTCTGCATCTTTGCCAACTAGAATGAATTCTCGATGAGGAGAGGGACTGAACATGCTGCATGCCGATGAATCCGCAACGTCGTTTATTGTGAGATTGTATAAACTCAGGGACAGATCCAGAGCGACATTTGGAGGGTTAATAGCTCCCAAGAAAATGTTGCTTTTAAAAAAAAAAAAACCTTAAAATTAACTAATTTGGCTCAATAACCAAAACCGTTAATAGTTCATTACAGCAAACGTAGGGTGGAGGTGCCGATCGTGTGCAGCCTTTTTGACTGCTTGTTGCATCATTGGTTAGGGGCGTGGCTATGCTGCTGATGTAGTGCCCCTATTACCAGTCCCCTGGTGTTAATTCAGTGGCCAACGGGGCTCAAACTCAGGACCCTTGGATCCCGAGCCACTACCCTAACCGCTAAGCCAATGCCAGGCTCAGGTTAGAGGTAAAAATTTGAATTACCATGGCCCCCCACAACCTCCCCCTTCTCTCCCCCTCGATCCGCCACTGAAATATAATGCTTTTTTGTTTTTTTTCACTGATTATCACTATTATTCACCATCACAAAGCATAAATAAATGATGCCATTGGAAACAAAGGCGATGCTAATTCGCAGCGTTTGTTTTTTTGTGAGATGTATAAAACAACACGTTTGTTTTCCTGATTCTCACCTTCATTCACCATAATTGACACTTTCATTTGGCAAACTTATCATTTATTTTCACTTCATCGTCTGATCTCTGGGAACATAAAACAAATTCATACCATTCTTTGTTTGGCAATACATGTGCGGATGACTTAAAATCAACGCTGGGTTGTTTGCAGTAAACATAAACTTCTGGGAGCATGTGAGGCAGCACTTCATTGCCTATACCCTTCCCAAATAAAGGGAGGAGTTTTCCCTGGAAATCTGTTCCGCGGGTCCCTGCTAATACTCTCTAAAAATATAATTTTGAAGTTGTCGACCCTCAGATCTTTAATTATCCATCTTTGGCGATGTTTGTTTCACACGCCGCACTGGTTCTTGTGTTCAAATGCTGATTTTTTTTCCTTTTTTGTGTGTGTGTGTGCAAAGTCCATGCTCGTGGAAGAGCTAGAACAATGAACTGATCAGGAAGCAACAGAAGAAATGCTACAGCGGAGAGAGGGGGACACCAATATCAGTGTTGAAGAATAAAATAGAGGGAGACTTGGACAAATAATGGATTTGGGGAGGATGCATGGGATGGATATGATGGATACAGCCACATACTCTCAGGAAGGAACAACTGGGAATTACGAAAGAATTGGGGTTGGGGAGGACAGCAGAGTTGGGTATTCATCATAATAATCGGAAATCACTCACTAGCGAGCAAGATAGTCTTCCCAAAGAGAATTTTATTTGTGAGTTTGCAAGTGACCGATGAGGCCAACTCTTGAATTACATAGCCTGGTGCAATCAGGGCAGATGTTTTCAGGTGCACTGGTGTGTGGGTAGCTATGTTGGCGTTCTTTCCTCTGTCGCCTATTGGCCTCTTTTGCTTGTCTACGTGATGCTTCAAAGTGGAGGGACCCCTCCAGGCAGCATTCTCCATCTCGGGCAATCGCAGGCAACACTTTCTCGGTCTCTTTTTCGCTGCAAATAAAAGTCTTGGTTAGGAAGGTGAGAGAGTGAAATTTGAATGACGTGGCCTGTCCATCGAAGCTGTTCATGGATATAATCATTGCCTTAATGCTGATGGCGCCTCCTTCGTCAAGTACGCTGATGTTTGTGTGCCTGTGCTCCCATCTAATCCTCAAAATTTGGTGAAGGCAGCGTTGATGATTTCTCTCCAGGATCTTCAGATGCCTTCTCGGTTTCAGAGCCACACAGCAGAGTTGGAATGACAACTGCCTGATAAACAAGAAGCTTGGTTCCAGTCCGAATATCGCTATCATTAAAGACTATTCCTGAGATGTGCGAAGGCAATGCTAGTGCAATTCAGACAGTTGGATTTCTACATCTATGTCTACCTTCGAAGAGAGATGGCTCTCGAGGAAGGGGAAGTGATCCACCTTCTCCAAAACCTCTCCGTTGATTCTGATGGCAGAAGCTTGCAGTGCCTCACTAGGAGATGGGTGATACAGGACTTTGATCTTCTTGATGTTGAGAGAGAGACCCAGATGTTGGTCGGCTGCTCCAAATGCAATAACAGTGGACTGATAATCCTTGCTGTGAGAAAAAATAGCATTGTCATCTGCGTACTGGAGTTCCATGATAGGAGAGACTGAGCTCTTGCTCTTTGCTGTCAGTCTGCTGAGGTTGATGAGTTTGCCGACCATCCTATAAATAATCTGTACTCTGCTTGGAAGATTCCCATTAATGAGATGAAAAATGCTTACAATGAAAATAGCAAACAGGGTCGGAGCAATGATGCAGCCCTGCTTCACTCCAGTTATGTCACTCCACATAGTTCAACTTGAGAGCCACGACGACTCAAAACAGTCACCAGCATGTTATCCATGTAGCAGCCTCAGAACCTTGATGATTCTTTTCAGGACAGCCAGTGTTCGATGAGTTGATCCACAATGCATGACAATTCACTGAGTCAAATGCTTTATTCAGATCGATGAATGCCATACAGAGAGGTCATTTCTGTTCTCGACAATTCTCCTGAATTTGTTGAGCGGTGAATATCATATCCGAGGTTCCTCTAGATCAGGGGTTCTCAAACCCAGGGTCGCAACCCGAACTGGAAAAAACCCCCTTCAAAATCCCGGTTTTTGAAGGGGGGAATTTCACTTCAAAAACATTTTCTCCGCCAATTTTTATCATAGGTACCGGTACCATTTGGGGTGCGACGCAAATGTGATTTTAAATTCGGGGTTTGTGGACAAAAAAAAAATTGCGAACCACTGCTCAAGATGGTCTAAATCCATATTATGATTCCAGGAAAATCTCCTGAGAGGGGCAAAAGGCGATCAGCAACAATGCGAGCGAGAACTTTTCCAACATTGGACAATAGGGGTATACCTCGATAATTCCCACAGTTGGCCTTATCACCTTTCTGAAAGATTGTGGCAATCAGGACATCTCTCAGCTCTTCAGGAACCTCCTCCTTGTTCCAGATATTTAAATAAGAATGTGGATCTGGCACATGAGCTCCAAATCACCTTGCTTGAGGATTTCTGCAAGAATACCATCAGGACCTTTTTCATCTTCCCTATGGCCATCTGCACCTTACTCGAGGTAGGGGCTTCCCCGAGTTCTTCTCTTGTTGGTCATTGAGGTATCCGTATGAGGACCTGATCTTTCACGATGGAGTTACAATTTAAGAGCTCTTGGAAATGTTCTTTCCATCGAGAGTTGATGGCTTCATTATCCTTTTGCATTCGAATTACATATTTTGATGGAAGGGGGTTTACAACATGATAGCTTGATCCAACGATCGCTTTGGTGGCGCTGAAAAAGCTTCACATGTCATGGGTGTCGTCTACCAGGTACTGGATTTCTTTGGCTTTCTCTGTTCACCATTTATTCTTCAGTTCCCCAGTCTTGAGTTGGATTTCTGCCTTTGCCTTTGCATGACCTTCCTTCTTAGCGCTACAGTTGGTGTCACCTGCCAAACACAGAAGGTTTTCCTTTTCAAGTTGATAAGGCACCCGATTACCACATCATTTTCATCGAACCCATCCAGATGTTTCCTGGTTTTGTCGCCAATCGTTTCCTTACATGTATCGAGAATGGCAGCCTTGAGTTCACTCCAATGTGTTTCAATACCTTCTGGATGTTCTTCAGGCAGTCTTTCGTTCAGCAAGGCCTGAAAACCTTTTCAGTTTGTTGGTGTCCTTTAGACCCTCGACGTTAAGGTCACATCAGGTCTGCTTCTTTTGCAACCTTCGTTTTGGCATGATCTTGATGGACATCGTGGAACGGACAAGGCGATGGTCTGTCCAACACAGTCATCAGCACTTGTCATTGCTCTTGTACTGTAAGGAGAATGTCCTTATGATCTCGAACTCGAGCGATGACTTCATCGATAAGATGCCAACGCTTAGACCCGGGATGCATCCATGATGTTTTGAATGTGTTCTTCTGACGGAAGAGAGTGTTAGTGATGGTGAGTCCATGCTCTGCACACTTGGTAGGAAGGAGAACTCCATTGCAGTTGATGTTCCCAATGCCCTCATTTCCTCCCGTGCCCTTCCACAGCTAACACTCTCTTCCAACCCTTGTATTAAAGTCAACAAGGAGAATTATCTTGTCTTCCTTTGGAACATGAGATAAGATGGCGTCAAGATGAGCATAGAATTCTTCTTTCATGTCCTTGTCAGCATCCATTGTTGGAGCATAAGCACTCATAACAATTGCCTTTTGGTAATTAGCGAGGTTTGAGCAGAGGGTTATGAGCCGTTCGCTGATACCAAGGGGAAGTTCCAAGAGTAATCTTGTGAATTTGTGTTTGATTGCAAATCCAACGACATGGACCCTTGGCTCATTAGAAGACTTTCCTTTCCAGAAGAATCTGTAGCCTCCTTTCTCCTCCTTCAGTTTTCCTTCCCCTGCTCGACGGGGTTCAGACAGGTCTGCAAAATCAACGTTGTACTTCTTGAGTTCTCGTGCAATGATCACAGTCTGTCGTTCTGGTCGATCACTTTTTGGGTTGCCCGTTTGGGTCTGTGTATTCCATGTGCCAAAATGAAGTTTATGTTTCTGACAGTAGGGAGGTGATTTCACTGGACGTGGTTATCCAGTTAGAATGAGTGAGGCAGGACCATGTTTGGGGCACCTTTTCCAGGTCTCTCCCCTTGTGGGATGAGCAGGGCATATCCTAAAAATGGCTGCTCAGTCATGGGTGCATCTGCCGAATCACTCAACCTGCCTCAATCCTCAAGCGAGATGACTGCATCAAACACCCACCGCCTGCATGCTGGTCCATGACTACGACCTTCCAGATCTTCACTTTCCTGCTCCTGTCGCCATGCGCCGATCGCCACAGGTCATTTTTTGGGGGTTCCTGAATCAGGAAGACGCTTGTGCATTACATCTTTTAACCTGGGGAGATTGGTGCACAAACAGCCACCACACGGTCCTTGAAAGAGAAAGGATGCGAGTCCGATGACATGGAGTTTGTGAAGATTGAGCATCTTCCTCTGCTGCAGCCTTCCTCTGCCTTCACAGCCATTGTAATATTGTACATGTCCGCACTCTCAGCTAATATGACTTTGTACATTATTCAACGCCTGTTCCACTGTTGAGGTCTTCTTGGTTCGCACTTCGGCTGGAACCTCCCCCTCGACCGTACTGTCATGCGTGACCCTACCAGGAGTTCAAAAACTCGTGACGGCTTCGCTTTCTGGATCAAAGGAACACGCAAGCTTCTCCACCACGACGAGGATCAACAATCAACAAGGTAGAAATCAACAGGACCAAGGCTCCCAAATATTGTATGTTTTGGGAGCGTAGGTCCTGTTGTTTTGTAAACCCACCGACTCCAGAGCTCTCGTGTGTGGTGAAAACAAGCTGGCCATTCTTCGATTGTTTGCTTGTTCATCTCGTCCTTTTGTATCGGCGTTACCATCAAATACTGTTCCTTTTTAGTAATGATGGGTCTCGTGGAGATGCCTCTCATTGCTTGTTGTTTTATGTGTGCAGTCACCTGGTAGTTTTGTGGTCGTAGCAGGTACTTTGCAGTTGGTTATTTTCGAACACCTATCAACATGTTTTGTCCAATAGAGAAAGTCCAGACCATATAAGAGGATTCTCGTCCATTTTCTCGTGACTCGTTTCTTTTCCATCTGTCGTCATCTTCGTTCTTTATTACCTCTCACGATGATGTTTTTTCCTTGAACTTGTTCATCAATTAAAACGGTTGTGTTTTGTTCTCCAGCTGTTCTCATTTCCCAGTATGGTCATGATTTTCAGCTCACCTGGAATGTAGTTCCGGGGAGCTTATGGGATGGAGCATCGTCCATCCGTCATTCCATCCGTCCGTCTGTCCGTCCATCCATCCACAAATACTTTAAACTTTTCTGAAACTCCACATACGTACGATTTTGATGAAACTTGACCACAACCTTTATCATCCGTGATGTATCAAAGTTTGTTCGTGGCATTAAAAAAAAATCCACAGGTATTTACTTTCTTCTCCATTACATATTTTGTGGGTCATCCATGCCTACCAGTGCTCCCCTGGTTATCTTATCCAGCCGCTTCCAGGTGAGCGATCAGGGGTATTGCCCCTATTTTTTAAATCGCTTCCTTGTTTCTTTATTTATTTTCCATTGAGCATCAGTGTGTCTGTACAGGCCATAACTTTTTACCAATTGAGCTTTTGTCATCAAGCCTTCAACAAAGCTTTATTATGAGAATATGAAGAACACATATTAATAAAATGTACTTTTTTTTTTAAACTCGTTTTCATCAAGTTTAGTTTGAATACAAAGTGGACGTGGATGGGTTTTGCATTTTGAAATGTTTTCTAGTTTTACCTGTTTTACGCACTGACAAACAAACCTCTGGGACGAGGATATCCCATTTAAGTTTGCTTTTTTAATAATGTGTGTGCAGGCTAACAAAATGAAAGCCAGCACACATCACTCTGCTTGTTTGCTTCGACGTTTCTGGGGGAACTGGCAGTTGTTTGTGCACCAAGTGATCTGCTGGAGGGACTTGGCTGGGCAGGCGGAGGCATTCCGCAGGTATGGGCTGAAGCACTCTTTTTGGAAGTCAGTATTTGTGGTGCTTTCCTGCACATTGGGTGGGTGTGGTGGCTCTCCACATGCTGGGCGACTGTGTGTGGTGGTGCTTTCCACAGGGTGGGTGATTGGTGTGGTGGCTTGCTCTGCTTTTATGCTCCTGTATCTTCATCTTTTGGTGCAGGATATCTGTACATGCCCGTGTTTACTATTCATGGCGGGACAAGTTGCAGGCCATCAGAGAGCACAGAGTCTGGAACCGGATGGTGAGAATTCATGATGTTTCCAAACCTAATGGAGATAATTGTGGCTACAGGTTTGCACCTGCAGAGATTACTTAAAAATACAGGTTCTATTTTGAGGAGTGGATTTATTTGGAAATATTTTGTTATTTATTATTTATGTTTTGTTTATTTATTACTGACGAGCAAATACCACCCGTTGCTTCGCTGATGGGAATACTAAAAGGAAAAAGGAGAAAAATGGGAAAAGGGGAGAGAGAGGAGGGAGGGGGCGAGGAGGGATGGGGGATCAAGGAGGGGTGGGGGAAGGGAAGACAGTGTGAGGTGAGAGGAAGGGAAGGCAGGCGTGTGGTGGAGTGTTAATTCACGCCCGGATGTGTCCAGAGACAAACACCGTCTGTACGCGTCTGGAGCCAAGCTGGCTGGAGACAAACACCGCTTGGACACATCCGGAGACAAATTCCCGTCCGGACATAAACACCTCCCGGACACGTCCAGAGACAAACCCCGTCCCGACATAACCACCATCCGGATATGTCCAGAGACAGAGAGAGAGAGAGAGGTGTGGGAGTAGGGTGCTGCACCGTATTGGGAGGGGTTAGAGCAAGGATGGGACAGAGAGACAGAGACAGAGAGCGACAGACAGAGACAGAGACAGAGATAGATAGATATGCTTTATGAACAACACACGCTTGGCTGATATCGTCAACTTAAAAACCATGAGTAGCTTTCACCAAAAAAGAACAGTGCATTTATTTAGATGTTTCAGGGAAATGTTCACAAACATTAATCTTAATAAACAGCTGCGTGTGACAGGTGAAAAATAATTTGGCTCGGTAATTTTGAAAACACGTTAATACAGCAAACCGCTCGGAAATCGAGTGTTATTTCACAAACAACCGCTCAGGGGGTGCACGTGAGCACGGGACCACTCGCTCAGGGCGACGGAGCACGGACCACTCGCTCAGGGCGACGGAGCACGGACACTCGCTCAGGGCGACGGAGCACGAACCACTCGCTCAGGGCGACGGAGCACGAACACTCGCTCAGGGCGACGAAGCACGGACCACTCGCTCAGGGCGACGGAGCACGGACCACTCGCTCAGGGCGACGGAGCACGGACCACTCGCTCAGGCGACGGAGCACGGACCACTCGCTCAGGGCGACGGAGCACGGACCACTCGCTCAGGGCGACGGAGCGCGGACCACTCGCTCAGGGCGACGGAGCGCGGACCACTCGCTCAGGGCGACGGAGCGCGGACCACTCGCTCAGGGCGACGGAGCGCGGACCACTCGCTCAGGGCGACGGAGCGCGGACCACTCGCTCAGGGCGACGGAGCGCGGACCACTCGCTCAGGGCGACGGAGCGCGGACCACTCGCTCAGGGCGACGGAGCGCGGACCACTCGCTCAGGGCGACGGAGCGCGGACCACTCGCTCAGGGCGACGGAGCGCGGACCACTCGCTCAGGGCGACGGAGCGCGGACCACTCGCTCAGGGCGACGGAGCGCGGGACCACTCGCTCAGGGCGACGGAGCGCGCGACCACTCGCTCAGGGCGACGAGCGGACTCGCTCAGGGCGACGGACGCGGACCACTCGCTCAGGGCGACGGAGCGCGGACCACTCGCTCAGGGCGACGGAGCGCGGACCACTCGCTCAGGGACCGGAGCGCGGACCACTCGCTCAGGGCGACGGAGCGCGGACCACTCGCTCAGGGCGACGGAGCGCGGACACTCGCTCAGGGCGACGGAGCGCGGACCACTCGCTCAGGGCGACGGAGCGCGGACCACTCGCTCAGGCGACGGAGCGCGGACCACTCGCTCAGCGGACGGAGCGCGGACCACTCGCTCAGGGCGACGGAGGCGGACCACTCGCTCAGGGCGACGGAGCGCGGACCACTCGCTCAGGGCGACGGAGCGCGGACCACTTCGCTCAGGGCGACGGAGCGCGGACCACTCGCTCAGGGCGACGGAGCGCGGACCACTCGCTCAGGGCGACGGAGCGCGGACCACTCGCTCAGGCGACGGAGCACGGACCACTCGCTCAGGGCGACGGAGCACGGACCACTCGCTCAGGGCGACGGAGGCACGACCACTCGCTCAGGGCGACGGAGCACGGACCACTCGCTCAGGGCGACGGAGCACGGACCACTCGCTCAGGGCGACGGAGCACGGACCACTCGCTCAGGGCGACGGAGCACGGACCACTCGCTCAGGGCGACGGAGCACGGACCACTCGCTCAGGGCGACGGAGCACGGACCACTCGCTCAGGGCGACGGAGCACGGACCACTCGCTCAGGGCGACGAGCACGGGACCACTCGCTCAGGGCGACGGAGCACGGACCACTCGCTCAGGGGCGACGGGAGCACGCGGACCACTCGCTCAGGGCGACGGAGCGCGGACCACTCGCTCAGGGCGACGGAGCGCGGACCACTCGCTCAGGGCGACGGAGCGCGGACCACTCGCTCAGGGCGACGGAGCGCAGGACCACTCGCTCAGGGCGACGGAGCGCGGACCACTCGCTCAGGCGACGGAGCGCGGACACCACTCGCTCAGGGCGACGGAGCGGGACCACTCGCTCAGGGCGACGGAGCGCGGACACTCGCTCAGGGCGACGGAGCGCGGACCACTCGCTCAGGGCGACGGAGCGCGGACCACTCGCTTCAGGGCGACGGAGCGCGGACCACTTCGCTCAGGGCGACGGAGCGCGGACCACTCGTCAGGGCGACGGAGCGCGGACCACTCGCTCAGGGCGACGGAGCGCGGACACTCGCTCAGGGCGACGGAGCGCGGACCATCGCTCAGGGCGACGGAGCGCGGACCACTCGCTCAGGGCGACGGAGCGCGGACCACTCGCTCAGGGCGACGGAGCGCGGACCACTCGCTCAGGGGCGACGGAGCGCGGACCACTCGCTCAGGGCGACGGAGGCGGGACCACTCGCTCAGGGCGACGGAGCGCGGACCACTCGCTCAGGCGACGGAGCGCGGACCACTCGCTCAGGGCGACGGAGCGCGGACCACTCGCTCAGGGCGACGGAGCGCGGCCACTCGCTCAGGGCGACGGAGCGCGGACCACTCGCTCAGGGCGACGGAGCGCGGACCACTCGCTCAGGGCGACGGAGCGCGACACTCGCTCAGGCGACGGAGCGCGGGCCACTCGCTCAGGGCGACGGAGCGCGACCACTCGCTCAGGCGACGAGCGCGGACCACTCGCTCAGGGCGACGGAGCGCGGCCACTCGCTCAGGGCGACGGAGCGCGACCACTCGCTCAGGGCGACGGAGCGCGGGACCACTCGCTCAGGGCGACGGAGCGCGGACCACTCGCTCAGGGCGACGGAGCGCGGACCACTCGCTCAGGGCGACGGAGCGCGGGACCACTCGCTCAGGGCGACGGCGAGCGCGGACACTCGCTCAGGGCACGGAGCGCGGACCACTCGCTCAGGGCGACGGAGCGCGGACCACTCGCTCAGGGCGACGGGAGCGCGGACCACTCGCTCAGGGCGACGGAGCGCGGACCACTCGCTCAGGGCGACGGAGCGCGGACCACTCGCTCAGGGCGACGGAGCGCGACACTCGCTCAGGGCGACGGAGCGCGGACCACTCGCTCAGGGCGACGGAGCGCGGACCACTCGCTCAGGCGACGGAGCGCGGACCACTCGCTCAGGGCGACGGAGCGCGGACACTCGCTCAGGGCGACGGAGCGCGCGGACCACTCGCTCAGGGCGACGGAGCGCGGACCACTCGCTCAGGGCGACGGAGCGCGGACCACTCGCTCAGGGCGACGGAGCGCGGACCACTCGCTCAGGGCGACGGGAGCGCGGACCACTCGCTCAGGGCGACGGAGCGCGGACCACTCGCTCAGGGCGACGGAGCGCGGACCACTCGCTCAGGGCGACGGAGCGCGGACCACTCGCTCAGGGCGAC
Source organism: Eptatretus atami (assembly GCA_035128595.1). NCBI lineage: Eukaryota > Metazoa > Chordata > Myxini > Myxiniformes > Myxinidae > Eptatretus > Eptatretus atami. The sequence continues at coordinate 117,365,398 of CM068963.1, forward strand.
GGAGCCGCGACCACTCGCTCAGGGCGACGGAGCGCGGGACCACTCGCTCAGGGCGACGGAGCGCGGACCACTCGCTCAGGGCGACGGAGCGCGGGACCACTCGCTCAGGGCGACGGAGCGCGGACCACTCGCTCAGGGCGACGGAGCGCGGACACTCGCTCAGGGCGACGGAGCGCGGACACTCGCTCAGGGCGACGGAGCGCGGGGACCACTCGCTCAGGGCGACGGAGCGCGGACCACTCGCTCGGGCGACGGAGCGGACCACTCGCTCAGGGCGACGGAGCGCGGACCACTCGCTCAGGGCGACGGAGGGCGGACCACTCGCTCAGGGCGACGGAGCGCGGACCACTCGCTCAGGGCGACGGAGCGCGGACCACTCGCTCAGGGCGACGGAGCGCGGACCACTCGCTCAGGCGACGAGCGCGTACCCGCTCAGGGCGACGGAGCGCGGACCACTCCTCAGGGCGACGGGCGCGACCACTCGTCAGGCGACGGAGCGCGGACCACTCGCTCAGGGCGACGGGAGCGCGGACCACTCGCTCAGGGCGACGGAGCGCGGACCACTCGCTCAGGGCGACGGAGCGCGACCACTCGCTCAGGGCGAACGGAGCGCGCGACCACTCGCTCAGGGGCGACGGAGCGCGGACCACTCGCTCAGGGCGACGGAGCGCGGACCACTCGCTCAGGGCGACGGAGCGCGGACCACTCGCTCAGGGCGACGGGAGCGCGGACCACTCGCTCAGGGCGCGGAGCGCGGACCACTCGCTCAGGGCGACGGAGCGCGGACCACTCGCTCAGCGGCGACCGGAAGCGCGGACCACTCGCTCAGGGCGACGGAGCGCGGACCACTCGCTCAGGGCGACGGAGCGCGGACCACTCGCTCAGGGCGACGGAGCGCGGACCACTCGCTCAGGGCGACGGAGCGCGGACCACTCGCTCAGGGCGACGGAGCACGGACCACTCGCTCAGGGCGACGGAGCACGGACCACTCGCTCAGGGCGACGGAGCACGGACCACTCGCTCAGGGCGACGGAGCACGACCACTCGCTCAGTGCGACGGAGCCGACACTCGCTCAGGGCGACGGAGCCGACCACCGCTCAGGCGACGGAGCCGGACCACTCGCTCAGGGCGACGGAGCACGGACCACTCGCTAGGGCGACGGGAGCACGGACCACTCGCTCAGGGCGACGGAGGCACGGACCACTCGCTCAGGGCGACGGGATGCACTGACCACATCGCTCAGGGCGACGGAGCACGGACCACTGCTCAGTGCGCGGAGCACGGACCATCGCTCAGGGCGACGGAGCACGGACCACTCGCTCAGGGCGACGGAGCACGGACCACTCGCTCAGGCGACGGAGCACGGACCAACTCGCTCAGGTGCGACGGAGCACGGACACTCGCTCAGGGCACGGAGCACGGACCACTCGCTCAGGGCGACGGAGCACGGACCACTCGCTCAGGGCGACGGAGCACGGACCACTCGCCTCAGGGCGACGGAGCCGCGACCACTCGCTTCAGGGCGACGGAGCACGGCCACTCGCTCAGGTGGACGGAGCACGGACCACTCGCTTCAGCGGCGACGGAGTCACGAAACACTCTCTCTGAATGACGTGGCGGGCAAAAGCATCCGCAGTGAGTAAACAATTCGCTCAGTAAGGACGTAGCACCGGTACCGCTATTCAACTGTAAGGTGTTCGCGCAAGTGGCTGAAGCACTCATGCAAGCACTCCAATTAAATGGTTGACAAGGATCGGTTGGCCAGGCTGTCGCTGCATATCATATGAGATCCCTTTAACTTTAAAGCTGGTCTTCACCACGCATGCAGCAGTTAATGAAATATAGTGAATTCATTCAAATAATGACTTTATCCACAAAAGAATTGTAGCTTAATGCAGAACAACCCTGGAGACATCGCAAAGTTCAATCGACCATGAAATATACATTGCAGGTCATCCGCCATCTTGCCTGCTTGTCTGTGCATGCATCACGTGGTACATCAGTTCGGGGTCTGCGCAAACGTTATAACCTTTTAAGAAAATGTCCAGTTTTTTACCATATTTGCTTTGATTCCATGTAATGCACCTCGTGAAACCTCTGGAAATATAGACACATCTGGTAGATGCGATGGATAGGCAGTCCCTCTGGGGGATCGAGTGCGAGGTCTTGCAGTGAATGCATTTAATCATACACAGTCATGGCCAAAAATATTGGCACCCTTGCACTTTTTTCAAATAATGCTCTATTTCTTCCAGAAAATTGTTTAAATTAAAAAATCTTAGGTCATTCCACAAATAAATCCTAAAATGGCCTGGACAATATTATTGGCATCTTTTAGAAGTTGTTAGAAATCATTAGATTTCAAGTAGGTGGTTCTCCTTTACTTTGGATTTAAGTCACTGTGGTGAGTGCAGGTGCCTGCAATATTTTTAAAAACACTTCACTCATTCAACCAGCTATTGAATAGAGAAAAGGAGTCCATTTCTGCTGTTTTATGTACACTGGTGGTACCACCAATGACATTGGAGAAAAGAAAGAATGCCAGAGAATTGTCTGAGGAGGCTCAGACGCACACGAATGTAGCCAGCATGGACAATCTAAGGCTAACAAATCGAATCTCGCAGAGCTTGAATGTCCTGTGTCACCGTAGAATGCTATCAGGAAGTCTAAGGCCCATGGCACTGTCGGCCAACCTTCCTGGAGTGGCCGCAAAGAAAACTTGATCGCAAGATTGCAGTGAAGGAATTTGTTTCGAATGGTGGGAAAGCACCTTGATCAACTGCCAAACAGATTCACGCTGACCTTCAGACACAAGGTACGACAGTTGCAACTCGCACCATCCGTTGCCAACTCAATGAAAGGGGGTTCTATGGTAGGAGACCCAGGAGGACGCCACTGCTGGGAGAGAGAGACATAAGAAAGCCCAACTGGAGTTCGCCAAAACACACCTGAACAAGCCAAAATCCTTCTGGGAGAATGTCCTGTTTATAAATGAGACAAGTTAGAGCTTTTTGGTAAAGCACATCATCTCTATGTTTACAGAAAACAAAATGAAGCCTTCAAAGAAAAGAACATCTTCCCTACAATCAAACATGGAGGTTTCATGATGTTTTGGGGTTGCTGTGCTGCCTCTGGCACTGGGTGCCTTGAATGTGTGCATGGCATCACAAAATCAGGATCCCAAGGAATTTTGGAGCACAATGTTCAACCCAGTGCCAGAAAGCTGGGTCTCTGTCGAAGGTCTTATGCATGGGTCTTACAGCAGGTTAATGACCCCAAACACACTTCAAAAAGTACCCAGGAATGGTGCAAGACAAAACGCTGGACTGTTCTGCAGTGGTCAGCAATGAGTCAAAATCTAAATCCCATTGAACACCTGTGGGGAGATCTGAAAACAGCAGTTAGGAGAAGGCACCCTTCAAATCTGGGAGAACTTAAGCAGTTTGCACAAGAAGAGTGTGCCAAACTGCCAGTGGATACATGGAGGAAGCTCATTCATGGCTATAGAAAGCACTTGACTGCAGTTATTTTGTCCAAAGGCCGTGATACAAAATGTTAACTCGAGGGTGTCCATAATTTTGTCAATGTCATTTCTTTTTATTTTTGGATTTAAAAAATATCTGCTGATTTAAAAATATTTACAACATCTGCTGTTCTTCCTCTGCTCCAATCGGTTCTTCTGACCACGTGCTTGTAAAAGTGGACATCGCTCTGGCTGTTACCAGAGAACCACCTCAGCACCGTCGAGTCTGGCATTTCATGCAAGCCGACTGGCAGGGTCTCCAAGCGGCCATCAAACTTCGAGACTGGTCTCCCATCATTACTTTCTCCAACATCAACTCATCCTGGGAATTCTTTCAAAGAAACTTACTCCGTCTTCAGTGTCCTACCTTTCCTCCGCCCATGGTCACTGAAGCTTGTGGCGAGGCAGTTCTCCTGAAACAATTGAACTTTGCCTCATGGAAAGCAAAACCCAACTGGGGTAATAAGTGTGTATCTACCCTCAGGAGAGCCAGATAAACCTCGGAACAAGTGTGTATCTACCCTCAGGAGAGCCAGAAACAACACCTTTCGAAGCTCAAGTCTGAACTCTCAAACCTC
>CM068963.1:117384747-117406310 GCA_035128595.1 Eptatretus atami
AAACATGGCGGCTTCAGACCCCAGCGAGATTACCCAGGAAACGCCTAAAGACCCCAGAGAGTGAGGTGGCCGACGATCTCCTGATGAGGAATATAATTAAACTAGCCGAAACCCCGTCACAGACTGATTCCGTTCCATGAGCCCAATATGACAACCAGCGGCAGCTCTTGTAAGAGCAGGATCCCAGTTGATGTACTCCATGGCCTTACCTAATGAGGCCTACAAAACATCCTTGTACACAACATTTTTGGTGTACACTACTCCTGTTGTTGAAGAGAGTCCCTGATTTGTGCACGTGTCTACTTTGACGTACAAACACCGTGTCAAACTTCTCAGGTCCAAGTACGAGAAAACGTGACGCGACGCTAGGAGGAGCACAAAATTGGTCCTTCAGTATTAATATATAGATACAATGTTTCTTGTACATTTTTGTGTCAATTCACTTCTGAGGTAGTCACCATGTGCAGAAGAGGTTTTACATTACAGACGCTATTTTCGAGAGGAATTACACCTCTCGCGGTACGGTCTGTCGACGACAGACGTAATGACGTCAGCGAATGACCGATGATGTATGACGTCTTACCTCTCAGGTGACGTACACGTGCATGTAACGAATGTAAACGAAAAGTGTTTATCTGCTTCAGAGTTTAAGTGACTATTGCCACTATGTGCGATGCACTCTCAGGTACGAAGTTTCTTTCGTCCAGTCACAGTACCGAGAAAAACTGACGCGACCGCCGGAGGACACAAATTGCCGTCATTATTAATAATGGATAAGCCGGTAATTATCTTCAAAAGTGATGTTTATTATCCAACAACCAAATTTCACTCTTTACTTCTTGGAGTTTCTTCGTTGCATGCAAGTTTCAGGGCTAGTATGTTTTGGGTTAGGAAGGAGACACACTGAAACCACACACACACAATACACACACAACACACACACACCATTTACTTTCTTAGTATATATTTGGTTAATTATTTAATGTAATTATTAATTAATTCTTGGCTTTTGCTTTGAATGACTGGTGGTAAAAGGATTAAACCTGTGAGGGAATGACCGGCGGTAAAAGGATTAAACGAGTGAGGGAATGATGGATGGAAAAAGGATTAAACTTGTGAGAATAAATATATGTAAATTATAAAAGAAGATCCACCCACGTCTCTCACCTGTGAATGGATAAAATAACCAATTAGCTCTCACCTAGTCAATTAAACCTCGGTGGCTAGGATTATATAAATATATCGACTCCTCACATGCTTTTCTAGCCGAACAAGCTGCATAAAGCAACCACGAAAGGCTACCAAAGTAAGCCCTTTACTGTTTCAAACCCTTCCCAGAGTTACACCCCAGCTGTAAAGATGTTCACAGACAGTACACATGAGACTCCCAATGCTACACACCTCAGCTGCCGGACCAGTTTCATTGCATATATGTATATATATATATATACACAGTGCCTATAGAAAGTCTACACCCCCTTTCAAAATTTTCACCTTTTGTTGCCTCAGAGCCTGGAATAAAGCAGCCTTTTTCACCTTTATTTACACACTGTAACCCACAACTTTGAAGTGAAAAACAAATTCTCCAAATTTCCGAAAATTAAAAATACAAAACGGGAATATCTTGGTTGGATAAGTGTCCAACCCCCCTTATCATAGCAATTGTAAACAAGAAAAAGAGTAATCAGAGATTGCAGACCCTCACCAGGACTTCTTTTGAGTGGTGTATTTTTGGAGGTTTTAGGGTAAATCCAATATGGCTGCCAAACCATGTGACCTATGACATCATATGTGTGAACCTTTTGTTCCTCATGGACAGGCAGTCATACGTGTAATGTTTCGCCTCAATCTGTTCAGCCATTTCAGAGAAGATTTTTGAAGGATTTTTTTTTAACAATATGGCTGCCAAATCATGTGACCGATGGCGTCATCAATTTTTTTTTCTGTGGACCATTTTATCCCTCGATGACCCTCAAAAATTTTCAAACTGATCGGATGTGGCGTTCTACATATGCAATTATGACATCATAACGAAGGCATCAATGATGTCATAAAAAATCACACTCATTCCCCATGAGGAGTACTTGCCATGTGCCAAGTTTTAATTTTTTTCCTTGGTGCGGTTTCAGAGATACAGAGGTCCAATGTTTTTTTTCCCCGTTTTTCCAATATGGATGTCACACCACGTGACCAATGACATCATAACTATTATTAAAACATTTGACATGAGAAGTCGCACCAATGGTGAAGATTTTGTCTCAATCCGACAAGCGGTAGCAGAGAAAAACACGAAAGTTCTGTGCGGACAAACAAACAAACGGACCCAAATGCAATACCCTCTCCTTCGGTGAGGATAATTATCTCAGGTGCGACCAATCACCTTCAAAGTCACACAGCAAGTTAGTTGGCCTCCGCTTGTGTTAAATTGGAGTGATTCCAATTATTCCAGAATGAAATCAGCTGTTCCAGTAGGTTTCTTCTTCCTGGTAGTGCATTTCACAGCAAAGACTCAACCATGAGCACAAAGGAGATTTCAAAAGACCTCTGGGATAAAGTTGTGGAAAAGTACAGATCAGGGGATGCGTATAAAAATATTTCAAAGGCCTTGAATATCCCTTGGAGCACAGTCAAGACGATCATTAAGAAGTGGAAGGCATATGGTACCACCAAGACCCTGCTTAGATCAGACCATCTCTCCAAACTGGATGACCAAGCAAGGAGGAGACTGATCAGAGAGGCTACAAAGAGGCTAATGACAACTTTGAAAGAGCTGCATCTCTTTATGGCAAAGACTGGTTACTGTGTGCATGTGAAAACAATATCCCAAGCACTCCACAAGTCTAGCCTGTATGGTAGGGTGACAAGAAGGAAGCCATCACTCAAAAAAGCCCACCTTGAGTCCCATTTGAGGTGTGCAAAAAACCCGGAAGTCCCGGAAGTTCACCTTTCAGCATGACAACAACCCGAAGCATATTGCCAAAGCTGCACTGGAGTGGTTAAGAAACAAAAGGATAAATGTCCTTGAGTAGCCCAGTCGGAGCCCCAACATAAATCCAATCAAAAATCTGTGGCTTGACTTGAAGATTGCTGTCCATCAACGCTCTCCATGCAACTTGACTGAGCTTGAACTGTTTTGTACAGAAGAATGGGGAAATATTACTCAATCAAGGTGTGTAAAGTTGGTAAAGACCTTTCCCAACAGACTCACAGCTGTAATTGCTGTCAAAGGTGCTTCCACCAAGTATTAACTCAGGGGGGTGGACATTTATCCAACCAAGATGTTCTAGTTTTGTATTTTTAATTAATTTTCTGAAGTTTGTAGAATTTGTTTTTTTACTTGGAAGTTGTGGGTTACAATCTGTAAATAAAGGTGGAAAAAGTCCGATTTAATGAAATTTAATTCCAGGCTAAAAGGCAACAAAAGGTGAAAATTGTGAAAGGGGGTGTGGACTTTCTATAGACACTGTATTGTTTGCGGGCGGCTGTCATAAACAACAGATTTCAGAAAAGAAAAAAAAACAACCTATGATTCCAAAATTTTTGTCACAACCTGTAAATACAAAGTTTTGTATCGATCTGTTATAAGGTTCTGGAAAATAATTTTTGTGTTGTTATTTTCATTCCAATATGGCCACTAGACCACGTAACCAATTACGTCACAAATTTATTTCTTTACTCGCATTGGGTCGTCGATCAGATATACGAAGTTTCACATAATAATTTACATTCAACCAATTATAGCTGTAATACCACTTCACTGATGACATCATCATCGATTATGAAGTTTTTTTTTCGTTGATTCATCACCTCTGAGTTATCCTGAATCAGAAACAGCCGGTGCCAGACTCGCACCCTTGAGAATTTTTTTTAGAGGCGAAAAACAAAATGGCACCACCGACTTTCGATAAATTCTGTTTTGGGCTATATCTTCACTTCTAATGCACTTAAACACACAATTTTGGTGTCTACCACTATGTTTTCATGGTCAAGGAATCCGATAATGATAAAATTGAAGGTGTATATATATATATATATATATATATATATATATATATAAGACCTGTCTCATATTTTCAAGATGGCCAACATTTTAATATGAAAAATGGCTATTTTGCAGTTCCACTGATCACTTCGAGTAGAAATTGAATTTGATGAACCCTCAAATATTAATACTACCTACAATAATAGTCAATGACAGCCGAAGTAACTTACTTGCAATGATCAATGAATTGATGATTATATTGGAATACGATTTTTACACAAATATATCCGGATACATGTGGATAGTGACTATGACTTTGGGTTATGTTTTAAACTAATATGTACATGTATATGATTTTGAAATTACCTTTTATTTTTAGGTAAACAAATATTAACTTTGTTAAGGATGCAATGTTCTACATTATGTTCAATCTTCGTCATCGTCGTCGTGATTAGCAGCTACTGCCCTTGTCTGTTCGTTACAACAGTCCGATCCAGCATTACAACTGCAAAACATCGAACATGACATCTGTGCTGCCACACAACCACACCTCCCGGTGGAACATGGCCGGCTGGTGGAGCATCCACACTTGATCAGCTGCAGAATGCTGACTGGTGCAGCAGAACTACATCAGTGGAAGTGTGGTTGGACACAACGTCGCACCGTCCTCACCTTCTTGCCATCCATACTTGATGGGATCCAAGTCGGAGGGTCTGACTGAGTGGCCGATTTCCATATAATGACTTGATGATGAGTGTGATGTACATGTTGAACAAAGGCATCATGCAATGGGGGCAACGACTTCAATTTCGGAGCAGAGTAATCTTGGAGTTGGCCATCTTAGACTTCTACAACTGATACCGGTGTGTGGACATATCACCTTCGACTTTGGAACTATAACAGGCAGCAATGAAGGTAGTTTCCTCAGATATCATCTTTTCCTCGTCTGCTTCCAGCTGACCAAGTAAGGTGGGATGATGTCCGCCCATTAGTACCTTCAGCGCTGTGGCCTTTCCAATGCCAAACAAATATGACACAGTATCGCATCCGGTCAGAGCATGTACAGCAGGCAGATATTTGGCGATGCTTTTGTGTTTCAGTGCTGTTTGGTGAATGTCTACGTTCGCCCTCCCAGCACACGGACTCTCCATGCTGACATCCACAGTCATCTTTTCCTCGAGGTAGAAATGAATCAACAGGATAAAAGACATCTGTATCGTCGCAGACCACTTTGATGTGTGAGACCACTGACACCTGACACAATTCTAACTAAATGATGGATGATGATGATATCTGCTTCTTCATGGTGTGTTTTCAGATGCTGTCTCTGGAGAGTGGAATTGTTCCATGCTTGTACTGGTGTAGGATCTTTTCCGGTGATCACCAGTTTGGTCTGGTTGTCCACAATGTGGGTCATCAGATGCTGACAGATCAAATCGATCAGTTTTACTTTGTTGTCGCTACATTTAGGACCACTTTTTGCGCTGGAAGTGTTGTGTGTAAGTTGAGTTGATGTTTTTGACTTGAATCATGACCTGCGCGACTGGATCTCGTCATTTGTTTCGTCTGATTTTGATGTACCTGTCGGAAATCAGTATACGTCACAACACTCCAGGTGGTATTTGATGGTTCCCATGAAGTTGATCACATAACCTCAACTGTACCATTTGTGGGCCAATGTACAGTCCATAACATGGCACATCCATCGATGATGACAGCATCTGGAACACCTTGGATTCGACTTGATTGCTCAACTTGGAGTTTCGTCTTCAGGATTGCTTTCGACTGAGCCCGCATCGCACCGCTCTCATCAAACAAGGAGGCTGGGACAGGGGACAGTTCGTAAGAGAGGACATCCTTGATATAATATCCCTGTATTGTGAAGACATATGACTCGGGTGTAGATCAATTCGGTATCATATACTGGCCTTCCATCCAGCTTGATGCTCTTTTTGGTCGAAGTCATCAGGGTCACTTTCTTGGTTAGTGTCTTGTTGAAGCTTGTTGGCCATCCAGATTCAAATTCCACCATCTGTTGTCGTCCAATCTTGAGAGAATCATCAACGTTTACCTTGTCTGTCACATGAAACGTAGCAGTAGACACCAAAATTGTGTGTGTAAGTGCATTAGAAGTGAAGATATAGCCCAAAACAGAATTTATTGAAAGTCGGTGGCGATCATTTTTGTTTTCACCTCTTAAAAAAAATTCCTCAAGGGTTTGAGTCTGGCACCCGGCTGATTCTGATTCAGGATAGCTCAGAGATGATGAATCAACCAAAAAACTTAATAATGACGCTAAGCACGCTTTGCCCTGAAATGGCCGTTTGGCATCTAGACTACACCCCCCCTGCACACACACACACACACACACACACACACACACACACACACACACACACACACACACACTGCTCACTCTTGCTTCCTTTTCTCCCTTTTCTGGGGAGTAAATAGATCTTCTTATTCATCAACCACACGGGCATGTGTGTGGCCAGTTAAGGTATCCTGAGAAGAAACCATCTTTCCCTAAATGCAGACACACTGGTTCATCATGAAAATCAACCTCTATCCACTCCTTCTGTTCTTCTGCTCTACTGCCACTTGTGTGCCTATCGTCATTTCCTTGTGGCCACCCCCTTGCCTGCACCCCCAACCACACCCCTGGCCTCCTCACTCTATTACCAACCCCACCATCACCCCCAACACCTTCTATCTGCTGCATAAACATCAAAGGCTTATGCTCCAATCTCATGGATCTCTCCTTGTAGATTGCTGCCTAATCTGCAGATGTTATCCCTCTTGCATAAACTTTGGGATCCACATCATAACTTCCCATTTCTGCAGACCGTACCCCTCCCCAGCTCCTTGCCCAACCCCCCCACTTCTCCACCACCACCTCCTTGATGGTTGTTTTCTTTTTCCTCCACCACCGAAGGTGAAGGAGGTTATGTTTTCACCCCTTTCTGTCTGTTTGTCTCTCTGCCTGTGTGTTTGTCTGTGTACACGATATCTCAAAAAGTTATGGACGGATCCGGATGAAATTTTGTGGACAGGTTCGATGTGTGACAAGGACGAAATGATTAGATTTTGGTGAAGATCCGGATCCGGATCCAACTACTGGAATTTTAAAGTGATTCTTCACCTTTGAGAGATCTGGCCAAAAACGATAGACGGCACGATATGTCAAAAATCTGTGGACGGATTCGAATGAAACTTGGTGGACGTGTTGGGTGTGACAAGGAAAAATTGGTCGATTTTCGTGAAGATCCGTTTCCGGATACGGATCTGATAATTTTTTTTAAGTGATTCTTCACCATTGAGAGATGGGGCTAAACCGATATATAGCACAATATCTCAAAGTTGTGGACGGATTCAGATGAAACTTGGTGGACAAGTTGGGTGTGTCGCAAGTACGAATCGATTCGATTTTTTGGTGAAGATCCGAATCCGGATCTGGATACGAGAATTGTTTAATTTTTAAAGTGATTCCTCACCATTGAGAGATAGGGCCAAAAAAGATGTAGTACTGTATAGCATGGTATTTCAAAAATGTAATGGGCCCGATACGTGCTCGTGGATCAGGAATTACGTGGCGGAGGTGTGCGCTCTACCGAGTGCCCTTCTAGTTGTATGTGGTTTACCATACTTCGAATTCTGATGGCTCTCAGCCAAATATCACTCCATTCTCTTCTCCCATCCCAAATACCTCCCTAATTTGCAGTGATCGCACCTATCACTATTCTAGCTGGCTTGATATCTATCAGTTCTCACACCATTTTCCATGGTATTTTAGCCAAGGCTTTTTGTGACACTTCTAGCCTCACCAAATCTGTTGGATTCCTCACCCATATTTCCCTATACTGCCTGACCTTCTCTGCAGTTTGATTTAATCATGCCCAACTTTCCCTTGAACCTTTCCTTTTCTCCTTTAGCTGCTCAGTTCATGTATTCTTGAAATGAACTCCTTGACCTCACTATCTGCCATAACCTTTCGTGGAAAGATCATGTAACCAAGCATCAACGGCTAAATGTTATCCAGGTATTCTCCATTGATCTACGCCATTCCTCAACTGCACGGAGCTCAACGCAGTGTACAAACCTGGCCACCCGGTGTCTGCTGCCACAGAGGAATCATCCGACCTTTTCAAAACCGTCTCCACCATTCACACATGTTTTTCTGCGACACAATTTGTTTCATATCGTGCAGTCATTCTTCTAAGACCGTCACACGGATTGACACCTTCACGAAGCAAAAACCTGATGACTCCGCGCTGTGCCATAACATTGCATTGTTGTCATGGGACAGCCATTCGTTACAGCATGATTACTAGCATCAACAAATGATTCACTTTTGGCCCTTCAGTATGGTACATAATACAATTGTGTTACACACATGTATTACTCGTCGGAGTGAAATTTACGTCATTGGTTGACTTGCTCTCTTACATCATTGACAGGTCTTTGTCAATGGAAAACCCATTGCATCACTTTCAGAAAACTCCACTCGGTGCAGGATAGTTGCACACAACTTCGTGAGGCAGGCTGCGGCAACATCCCCTCTACCGATGTCGAGAAAATGATCGGTCATCTACTGGGAACATGTCTTTGAGTGCAAAATGACCCATATGCTCATTATGTCCTTCCAAGAGCACCATGAGGCCCAATTAATATCTGGTCAGCTTCTGGGATACAGTAAGTACAGTGGAGCTCCTGGGCCTCACCATCAACTCTAACCTGTCTCAAGCAAGCCGCAAATGGTCTAAAAAAAACAGTCGCCCACTTGGAATTCCCCTACCATCCTCAGCTTAAAATGGTGCTTCTAACCACAAAGCCTCATCTGGACTCGCATGGAATATGGATCCCCACTGTGGACTGGTGTTGCTTCTTCCCATCTTTCCTCCTTGAGGACCTAGAATCTATGGCTCTCCACGTGATTGAAATCTTACGTCAATACGTTGAGTCTCCGTTTGGTCCTGCTCACTGTAGGTTGAGCAGTGAACTTATATTTACCTCTGCCACCGAAGGTGGACGGAGGTTATCTTTTCATCCCTCTCTATCTGTTTGTAACTTGCAAAATCGAAGATTTTTCAAGTATATTGGTTAGTCGATTTTGTTATTCTGTCTGTTGATCATCTACAGGTCACAACTTTAAACCGATCTTCACGAAACTTCACCACATGGTAGAGTTTGTCATAAGGAAGAAGCCTGTTGTTTTCGAGATCAAAAGGTCAACATCGGCCCAAGGTCAACAACTAAGGTGGTATTTGAAAATCCTCAATTTTCATCCGATTGACTTGGAATTTGAAGAGGATTTATATTTCAGGTTACTGAATTCAAGCATCAATTATTTTTGAGGTGAACATGGACCAAAAGGTCAACATAATGCCAAGGTCAACAACTGAGGTGGTATTTCTAAAATCCTCAATTTTCATCCCATTCACTTGAAATTTGAAGAGGATTTATATTTCAGGTCACTGCATTCAACCACGAATTGTTTTTGAGGTCCACATAGACCAAAGGGTCAACATAGGCCAAAAGGTCAACATCAGCGGAATTTCTAAAATTGTCACTTTTCATCTGATTCACTTGAAATTTGAAGAGGATTTATATTTCAGGTCACTGAATTCAACCACGAATTGTTTTTGAGGTCCACATAGACCAAAGGGTCAACATAGGCCAAAAGGTGAACATCAGCTGAATTTCTAAAATTGTCACTTTTCATCTGATTCACTTGAAATTTGAAGAGGATTTATATTTCAGGTCACTGAATTCAACCACGAATTGTTTTTGAGGTCCACTTAGACCAAAGGGTCAACATAGGCCAAAAGGTCAACATCAGCCGAATTTCTAAAATTGTCACTTTTCATCTGATTCACTTGAAATTTGAAGAGTTGCATGTTTGGTCATTGAATTCAACCACCAATTATTTTTGACGTCAAATTTGTTTTATGGATTTTGCAAGTGTCGTGCTCTTCATGACGTCTTCTTCTTGTAAATTGCCGGAATCCATTCGGATTTCGGCAATTATGTTGGTCGGTTGTGTGTGTCATTGTCTGTCTGTCTGTCTGTTTGTTGTTTGTTTACCCTGTAGCAGCCACACCGTTTTAGCGATCATGACCAAACTGGGTACAGACGTCGGCCATGGTCCAACTTAGACACTTGTCGTTTTTGGTGAATCTCGTCAAAAGGTCAAGGTCACCGAAAAACCGAAATTCTTATTTTCGCAATAACGTTCGCTAAAATGGTCGCATCGACTTCAAACCAAATCCAAAATGTGCATCTTCCAATTCTGCATCCATATGTCTCATTGGGGTGTCACACCAACACCCTTCTCAGCGGTCGGGGGTCGAATGTCAGGGGGGTCGGTGTCAAAACTTTCAAATTGCGATAAAAACGCCATTTCAAGTCCGATTGACTTCCAAGTTATGATCATGACCAAACGAAGTGCGATAACTCCATTAAACAGTAGCACTATCGACTCATAAGAACCAAATTGATTTCCAGGGTTTTGTTTTTTCAGAATCATGGAGATGTGACAAAGTTATTCCGGCAATTCCTTGCTCAACGAGCAATTTCATTTGTTTGTTTGTTTGTGTGCAGGATATCTCAAAAAGTTGTGGATGGATCCAGATGAAATTTTATGTGGACACGTTGTGTGCGTGTGACAAGGACGAATTCATTCAATTTTGGTGAAGATCCGAATCCGGATCCGGATCTGATAATTTTTTAAGTGATTCTTCTCCATTGAGAGATCGGGCTAAACCGATATATAGCACAATATCTAAAAAAGTTGTGTACGGATTCGGATGAAACTCGGTGGACAGGTTAGGTGTGTGACAACGACGACGACAAATTGATTCAATTTTGGTGAAGATCTGAATCCGGAACAGGATACGAGTTTTATTTAATTTTTAAAGTGATTCTTCACCATTGAGAAATCGGGCCAAAAACGATATGTGGCATGATATTTCAAAAATGTGTTGGTCCCAATATGTTCTCGTGGATCAGGCGTTACGGGGCGGAGGTATGCGCTCTACTGAGTGCCCTTCTGGTTTATTTATTTAACTGTAACATTGTCATTTAAATACAAAATCGAATAACCCTCCACCTCCATTCTCTCACCCCAACCCTCCTTTCCCCCCCTCTACCTCCCCAAAGCTATTTCCTTCTTTGTATATTTTTCTGAGATTTGTAAATTCTAACGACACCTCATGACAATAACATATTTTGATGGTGAGACGTAAACTCCCGTATTATTATGGAATATAGCGTGTGAGGCCTGAGGCTTGTCTGGGTGGGATGGTAAGAGGCTAATAAATAATTTATTTTGAAATGAAATTTTGATGGAAAAGCTCAACAACAGAGTGTGTCAGGTATCAATCAATTGCAGCTCATGGAAAGGAATATGCGTGCAGTTGTATATGTTCAGGAAAAGACTTGCACATTCCAGGTGTTTGTATGTCCATTTTGAATAACATACGGTATTTTCTGCCTGAGTTGGCAACAAAATGCATTCCCTTCTCTTTCCATTTGTTTTCACCCAAAATAATATTCTCACATTATTCATGAGGCGTCACTACCAAGTCCTTATGTGCACATGGGCACAGCGCCGTGCTGTGTTCCTACTTCCCAACTGTTCTCTACTGTCCAAATGTTGAGGCATTGATCCTCCTGAGCTGTACTCAACTGTTCCGAGTTGTGACCTAGCACAGGTATGTCACAAGGTGATATTGATTTACCATATACCTCACTGTTCCATACATGTTGCATTGACTTTTTGCTTTTTAAAATCTATTTATTTATGACTTTTTTTTTACTCGACTGCGCCTTGGCATTCCATCCTACTAGGCCATTCTCCATGCGGAGCGCCGATGCCTAAGGACGTGCTTCTCCACGTGGTGCAAGAACGCATGGACCCAGCGGTGCTACCACGATTGCGACCTTGTGGGTGTCCATCAAAGGCGCATAAAGGCTCGAGCATTTGGCGCTTGTCTCGCAGAATCACCGAGGGTCTGGCACAGGTAAGTGATCCTGATATTTGGATTGACTGTAAGGGTGCAAGGTTGCCACCTGTATAAACGATACGACTAAACGTGGCGTTCTTCAATCCACAAGTAAGTTATTTGTTGTTTTGCAAAGCTTGCGGTCCTGCTGAGTCCGAGAGAACTTCCTGCCGTTTGAGTTTCCCAAGCAACAGAAGCCTTCCGTTATGCTCGGTGGAGCGATTTTTAGCGTGACACTTTAAAAGAAACATACTTGAGCCCTTCACACATCAACGCCGTGATAAAACTTCCTGTTTATTCAGGGGGAAAAAAATGCCAGTGTGCAGAGTTTAGCCGCAAAAAGGAGAATATAAAATCCACTGACAAAGCATGATGGGTTTAGCTTATATGCTTCATGGGGACACAAACCAACCTTGAGCTTGTTCAAAGACGCTTGGCAAATACCGTAGTGACACCTCGACGGCTTCGGCGATGGTGCGTTTGATATGATGCTTCTTCTCGTTTGCACCTTTTTATTTTTTTTACACAAGTTACGTCCTGTGGGAAAGGTTGTACAGCATCAGCAAAAGTAAAAAATGCGTAGAAACTTCCAACATCATCAGGGCCACGGAGGTCATTCTGACGGGCATGTCTTCGGCTTTCTTGCTCTTCAAATAATTCCTTCTTTGGAGAGCGCGAGTTGGTTCGGTGGAAGTTGGGAATGGCGTGGTGGTAGGGATTGTCTGAAAACCAAGGAGTTCGTGATCGGGAACATAGCAGGTGAGGGACAGGGTGGGGGTTAAAAAGTCCCCCCCCCCCCTTCCCACCACCACTCCTCAACTCACAGCTGCATCTCATTCTAAGTCTCCAACAAAGAGAATTAATGATGTGAACTGAAGCTGATGAAGTAAATTGAGCTTCTAAATTGTGCTCATGTAAATTCACAACAATTGGTCTGGTGTAGTTTTTCTTTTTGAGAAAAAAATTGATGCTGTTGAGATGCAGATGTTTTGCTCGTGTGGGCTTCTTGAGGCCTGTGCGTTACAGGAATGTTGAACAATCGGGCTGTTTCGTCCATCGTTTGTTAACGGTGCTCAATTTGCCTTTGGTATGCCGGCTGGACTTTGCAAAAATCTTTAAACATTCTCATCCTTCATTCATTCATGGCATTACCACTGGGACACCGGCTTTGTCACCGATGCAATGCCCCCGATAGATTAGGGCGGGAATTTGTTATTTGTTCAGGGTGTCGCCGACGATTGACAATCGTCTACTCTTTGCAGAAAAGTCTGTGGGATACTTAACGTCTACCGGTTAATGCTGGCAGTCTAGTCCCGAGCCTCACGTCCAACCGAGGGATGGTGCGCTCATTGATGCAACACCTTGCCTGTGAACCACGAGGGTAGGTAGTACTTTACAGGAATCTAATACAGACTAAACCGCTCAAACGTGAGTGCGCTCCCTCTGAGCTATGCTGCCTCCCCTTGAAGATAGTACCTTGATAGGTGAGCTGAAGTTATATTTTGGTTTAAAATAATGTGTTTATACCTGCAATCACTGTTTTTGAGACTGGTGGTGGTTGTTACGAATATTAAAGTTTAACAAATATGTGCGGGCGTCCTTGTGTCCCGATTGCGCCGGTGTCTCGGTCGTGCGGGTGTCGTCAAACATACAAAGGAAGAAACAATGTTGTTAACCATTCAACTCGCATTTACCTTTTGTCAAATCAATCAGGATTTGGGTTCTTAAACTGCACGTTAAATAGACAAAGTAGATTTGTGAAAAAGGCCTCTGTGAGAAAATCTTCCACCTTTGTCTTCTTTGTTACTGGAATTGCGTTTACTTGTATTTGCTGTAGGTTTTCCAGTCATGACTTTTTTTCGAGCGAGAAAGTTGGGGATAATGTCGTGATTTTTTTTTTTTTTTTTAAGGATATAACCCCCACCCTACCCCTTCCACATAAGCCTTCATTAGTGGATCCTTGCCTGAATATAACATCTCTCAGCATGGGGTCCCAAGAAGACTCGATTCAACCCCAGTTCATGACCTGGCTTGAGGTTAGCTCGATGAATAGATATCCACAAAGATACATTTGTTTACTTACTTATTTAATTTCCTTGAGCTTTTTCAACCCTGAGTTAATGTCGGCCACGGTGATATGTTGAAGGTGAGAAGTGTCTCCGGGCAGTAAAGTGCAAACGTGTGTTGTGTGTTGCGTCGAGAGAACACTCGACAATGCGGGAACACCGAGCTGTGCCTCGTTTTCTGGCTTGAGGGTTATTTTAAAAAGCGATCATCTTACTGCATCACGATGACATTCAAGTTTGCATGGCTCTGTATATGTGATGCCATGTTGGTGACATTTTGTATGTACCTCCAAGCCAACTGTGACAGTGATACACATGACACTTATAATCACACATTATATGCAGACCATCAATAACAGTACCGCTTTTAGCATCTCTTCTTCAAAATGTTATCACTTTTTGGGGTGACTGGCTTTACATCAACAAAGTATCATTTGCTTTGTTGTTATTTGAATGAACGAATCGACTTTCGTTTGACATTATAACCCGATGTTCTTGCAGGATCGAGGCTCATTGCTCTTTAACTCGACTTGAACCTATTAATACGAACCCACGACATCTGAGAGGTTACCCTTTTAACACAAATACAGGATCATAGGGCATTTTCAAGATATAACAGTTGAATGCACTACTTGGCCTGTGGGACATGGGAGAAAGGCATCACGCGGCCTGTAAACCATGGGAAAGGAGTCCCGCACGGAATGCAGGTTATGGGCGAGGGGCACCACACATCCTGTAGAATGTGGGTGAGGGACACCACGGGGTTTGTGGAACATGGGTGAAGAGCTCTGCTTTGACTGTAGAATGTAAGCGAGGGACACCACACAGTATAAAGAACTTGGGTTGGGGCACTGCTTAGACGGTATAATGTGGCTGAGAGGCACTGTGCGGTATGTGGAACGCGCGAGAAGGGCACCGGATGTCCTGGAGTACTTCAATAAGTGCAGGTGGCTTTTGACATGTTGATGTGCAGTTTCGAGCCAGAGCTGCACAGTGCACAAGGAAGAAACCTCCACCAACTGGGAACCACCTGGACCGCCTGGAGGAAGGTACAACTGCTGATTGAATAACATGCCCTCTAATTACATATGTAACGGAATGTTCTGCTTGAGCGATTTTGAAAATTGTAATTCTGCTTTATGATAAGTTTTACATGTGGAGTCGGAGCACTGTGAATTGCCGTGTGCTGTTGTAACCATTTTATAATTCGATGGCACGTTGTGAAATACCCGTTTGATTCTTGGTAGTCGCCTCGAGCTAAATCTACTCTCCTGTCTCTCACATCATTGTTTGCAATGAGGCACGCTTTTCTTGCGCAGTTCGTGGAACACAAAAGTACGAGGCGTGCAGTGATGTGCCACGCCGAGGTTGTCCATCGTGTGGCGTTGCAGCGCCGGGCCTTTACGACTTGGAAGGTGGAGAGCATGCCGGTCATTGGGAGGGCACAATGACATAGAGTTCAACACAATAGGCCTTTCTGATTCTGATGTACAATACTCGAGCACAGAGCATCAGTGCTGCCGAAGCAGTTTCTTGGCAAGGTTTATATTGGGTGGTTTGTCATTGCCTTCCCAGAAGTAGTTAGGGAAGGAATTCGGAATTAGGCCGTGGTGCCGGCCAGCAGGTAGCTCGCCTACTCTTTGTGAAGGACACCTTGGGATCTTTAATGTCTACCAACTATTCACGGCAGACGGGATACCTTGTTTAACATCCATCCGAGGCATGACGCACCCATCGATGAATTCACCCTGCCTGTGAAACACCGGGATGATAGTTTATAGTTGGGTCAAGGTTCAAACCTAGGCTAGATAGCTTGGAGACGAGTGTGTATACCTCTTAGCCCACGTTCTGCAAGCCCACAATGGGGCTTTAAAAAGTTTTTAGATGGAGTACCATCTCCATGGGGGGGGGGGGTTAGTGTCCGGCACTGGGTGAGTTTTTCCCTGGTGGTGGTTTTGGATGTGTTGGATACTGAAAAGTGATGGAGTTATTGGCCTCATGGTGGTTATATTTTGTCTGTGGGCCAGCAGCAGCACTGCCTATCCCCACATCCTAATATACACTTTATATCGGCCTCTCATTACCTCAAAATGGCCTTTAAGGCTTAAAACCTTGCCAAGATTTTGAAGTACCTACACTCAAAAGTTGGGGCCTCTAGTGGCTACAGTTTGGCATGAAAGAGTAACAAACAAACACGCAAACACTTGGAATTCTTTTGATTGAGTTTTATTTCAGTTTTATTTTAATTGAGTTTTATTTTACAAATTGGAGATCAACATGTGAGAGTGGGCAGCTCGGCGTGCCCAGGATTACGAGATTACACATTAAATAGCATTCCACCTGATGATTTGAAAAGCCCAATCAACCTGTGTCAACTATTTAAACTCAGGTGTGGGTCATGTATTTATAAACTGGTCAATTCTGGGTTCATGACGTGCTTGAGGAAGAACACACTGTCGAGGTACACGCACATCCTGGCTCAGATTTCTATGGTATTACTCATTTGAGAGTAATTGCTCATACTCTCTATATAAGAAAACTGTGCAAACAGATCCCAACATTCGTACCTGAACGTTTAAATTAATGTCTCGGCTAAACGCACACATTCTATTGACTTTCAGACTATGAATCGACATCATTGGTTGGAAATGCCTGGTGTTGGCTTAATGGTTAGGGTGGTGGGCTTGGGATCCTAGGATCCTGAGTTGAAATCCCACTTGGCTGTTCAATTAATACCAGGTGGGGTTGACTCTGCCTGTCATGTTTCTTGTGTTTGCAAAATGAGTGCCAGCTTGCTGGTATCCTGTGTCGGAGTGGCGACCAGTCTAGGATTGTGCCCAATAGCCAAAGAGACTGCTTAGGGAGCTCCAACGCTCTGCACAGAGTATTGTCCCAATGGATGGAATGGATGGATTGGTTGTAAGGATCCCATCTGACTTAATCTTTGAGACTTTTCAGGTTAAAACGGTTCATACTCTTATTTTAATTCCTGTTTACCAGCTGCTGTTGATGTTTCTTGTGTAGAAATTCCATTCCAGCTGGCAATCCATGCGAACAGAGATGGCACCTCGAAAGGTCAAGTGGTATCTGGTGCTCAGGTGAGCACAATAACTGTTCTTGCAAAGAGGGTTGAGGTGTTTTAATAGCAATCGAGACTCGTGGAAGAGCTGAACAACAGATAGTTTAGGGTCAGCAGATTGGCACAGGGACAGGGAGGCACAGGTGGACAAGAATGCACAGACGCTTTACAGTTGGTGAAGGGAAAAAGGTGGGCAGCACAAGGGGGCGGGAGTTAATGAGTTGATGAGTTGATGAGTGTGGAAAAGCTCAATGGTTGGTATAGAGGTCACGATGTCTTGTTGAGGGAATGGAGGGAACAGCATAAGATGACACTTAGGAAGGAGGTTCCATAGACGAGTAGTTATAGATGAAGGAATGGAGAAGGGCATGAAGTTTTGGGTTATCTAATATGAAGGCATTACAACAGGTGTAGTGTGTGGGTGCAGGAGGATACTTCTTGAATGGCGCACCGTGATGCAAGTCTTGAAAATAGAGCGACAACAGTATGAGAGGGCGACTTTCCACCATTCCCATGCACTTAAGAAAAAGGTATGTCAGTATCGGGGTCGTTAACCTTTTGTCAAATGAGAAAAACGTCACCTGAAATTTGTGGTAGTTTCAAACCCTTTGCCCAGGTATCAGGGCAATTTTAGGGCTTAGATTACAATCGCATGAGACAAGGATTGCTCATAATGAGGTCTCTACAAGAGATGGAAAATTAAGAAAAGTCAAAGAAAGACAGGGTGAATAGACTCGACAAGATGAACATGGTCTACTAAATCTCCTGTCGAGACTGTGATGCCAACAATGTGGGACAGACGTCCAAAGCGACTCTCAACACGGTTGATGCAGCACCAGCAAGCTGTAGCATGCGGAGACGAGCTTTCACTAGTAGCAGCACATTGTCACAGCCTACATCACACCTTCGCGTGGGAAAACACAGCAGTTAAAGCCTCGGCACCCGGCCGGGCCAGCAGGGAAATTCTCGAAGCATGGTTTTCGGGCACACGGTCGTTACTGTCACCTCTCCACACGTCATTACAGCGATTTATGTTGCAGATTTGTTGTGTTGTCATGATTTACACCAATCATAATACAAACATTTCTCTTGTACAAATTTATTTGAAATATTGGTGATATTATATTTATTTGAAATTTATTTGTAATATAAAAATGTCCAAGTGGTCTAAATGGTCAAGGGTCTGAGCTGTTTAATCTGTCTGAAGCATGTAAAGGGTCTCAATGGTGTTAAGGTATTTTGGGTCATCTGGGTCATCATGATATTTTGGGTCTTTTGGGTCCTGAGGAGTCTTTTGGGTCATTGGGGTCTTAAGGGTCTTGGGGGTCTCAGCAGTCTAAATCCGCGTAAAAATGTACATTCCATAGTACTAATTTAATAGATGTATGTGTATGAAGACAGGGTGCAACATGACGTTCAAACAGGACGTGATTAATGGGCACATAGTCTTCATGGACGGACTGACTCGTGGCTTGATTGCCGGATGGACGGACTGTGCTTTTCGTTTTTGTGTATATAGATGGATACATGTGTATATATATATTATATATATATATATATATATATATATATATATTATATATATATTATATATATATATAATATATATATTATATTATATTATATATATATATATATATATATTGTTACAGTTGTGGAAATTCACAGAACCCATTCAGGCTTCCCAGAGATCAGTTATGTCGATAAGTGTGTGTTCAGAATAGATTTCCCCCGATGTTTAACGGGCAATTATTCGTGTAACCGGCTGTGATCTTTGAGTCAGCCATTATTCTTTTGCTATCTTTATTTTGGAACAACCACTACTTCAACACCTACAACCGCCTTTCAACACCACGCCATCCCCACCCCAGCGCCAACCACACCACCATCTCACAACCACGCCATCCCCACCACAGTGCTAACACACTGCAACAACAACATCTCAACAACTCCCGCCCCGATATCCATCAGACGGGTAAACAGAAATGACGGTTGGAAAACAACACTGACCCCAGCGAGCTCTGTTGGAATTTTCCCTCAGAAGGGCGAAAGAAACATAATGTCGTGATCGGCCAAAAGAGCGGGCCAAGAGCCGAGCCGAACCCCGCATGCGCGAAGGGAGGGGCGAGGCGCCGGGTGATAAAAGGCCGGGCTGAAACGCCAGGGGTCGGTCTGGGTTCCGTGGAGTTGAGTGGAAGTCTGGGAGCGGAGGCGAGCTGCATCGTCTGCAGTCTGGGAGTTGCAGTCTGGGAGTGCAGCGGAGTCTGTCAGCGAGGGAAAGAGAGTCCCTCTGCTTGCTATCTCTCCTTGGTCGACGGAGGCGCCGGTGGAGCCGGAGAGGAGTCGCCAGCCGGATTGCCGTTTAAGGCACGGGTGGAGTCAGCGGAGTGCGGGCAGGGCCACGAGGTCGCCGAACCAAGGCCCGGCGAGTCCCACGAGGGTGAAGGTAGCCTGTGCGGTCTCTCGGAGCCCTTGCGGTCTCCACGCTCCGTGAACTCTTAAGGCCCACGAGGTCCAGTTCTTGCCCTTTTCTTTCCTGGGTTTTTCTTTGTATGAACGTTGTGGTGCCATGTCCTTAAGTAGAATTGTAATAAGTGTACATAATAAATAGAACGGTTGTAGTTCTTTGTCTTGCTTGTTCCTGCATTGCTTTATTGTCTACATGATTGCATCAGTGTATGACTGCTTACGTGTGTATAGATAAATGTCATTGTTTGAATGTCCACCTGTTCGTTGCTCCTTTCCCTTAATTGAGCTGCCGTATTGCATTCGGGATATTAGCTGGCTTTTAAATACCATAAAGTAATCGGATCCGTGGGGCTTGGCGATATACACCGCTCGGCAAATCGCGAACGGAGCGAGCTGCTTAAGGCCTAAGTCACATTTGCTCTACGGCGAAGATACGGCGGCCGTACGCCCTCTGAATTGACAGAAACGTGCGGCGGCCGCAGAGTTTCTGCGGTGGCCCTACGCCGTTTGGCTATATTTTACAGGCTGTAGTGGTCGCCGTGGATTATAACGCGAGTTATAACTTTTTTTCATTTCTACGTTCGTCATAGCAATTCGACAAGCCGAAAAAAAAACTGGTAAAAAAAATATATATATATATATATATGAACCCACTCGTTACCGTCCGTCTGGCCGCACGTTCGCCTTAGGGCCCCCTGCGGTCGCCTTGCGGGCACCTTGAGGCTACCTTGCGTCTGCCTTAAATTTATGGCCGCTGCAGGCCCCTTAAGGTCACCGTGCGACATCAATCAAGACCGTACGGCAACCCACGTTTTCGGTCTCCACAATTTCTAAATACGCCGTGGCGGCTCCCGAAAAATAAAAACATATGTGACTGCTACATTGTGTGACCGTAGAAATACTGCGGCCGCGTATAATTGCTAGTGGCCGTAGATTTTGGAGACCCCACGGCCGCCGTGACAAATGTGACTTGGGCCTAAGCGGCTCGTTTCCAAGCAGGTCCGTTGAGGTGTAAATCCCGGCATTCTGTCTGCGCGCATAATTAGGTAAATCGACAATTCGGCGATCGGACCCTGTCGCGCGCGGACAGAATAGTTGGCTGATTTACGGTGTGATTAAGAACACACCCGTAGCTGGATTTCGGCGTTTATCCGAAAGCTGCGACTCGGTTTGCCACGTCGGTGGGCGCGTGCGGCCGTGAATTAGCTAAAGCGGTCGCCGCACGCCGGAGTGGCGGAAACAACAACACTGGCGTCAGGTCGTGGGATACAAATCATCCGCCTCCGAACTAAATTACAGGGAACCGGATCAAGGGTGTGTGAAGCAACCTCCGTGTTGCGTATTCCGAGCGTATAAATTATTACCGATATGCAAATGGCAGCCGCAAGGCGAACAGGCGCAGGGTGGTTTAGAAATGGATTTAGAGATGATAGAATCCATGGCTCAGGACGAAATGACCGATGGACATTCCCATGCAGGTTGAACACCCCCACAACTAAACCTGAATGGGCGCAGCGGCGGGGGCCGCGGTGTATGACACCCCCCCTCCCCTCCTCCGTCAAAATCCCTCTCCGGTCCCCAGCGAAACTGCGACCGATAGTGGCGGATCGGTCCGGCTGGAGTCATCGGACATCAAACAATTGATGCAGATGATACAAGCATGAGTGGGGATAGGAACGGCAAAATGGATACAAATGCAAAGGAAATGAAGAAATGAAAAGGAAATTAAGGAAATGGAAAACGAAATGAAAGAAATGCGGGGTGAAATGCAGAGCATGGGGCTGACTCTCCAGGCTGGGCAGGTGCACTGAAGACTGCCATAAATGGCGATGGCACGCGACGAAGCGCGGACGGTGGTGTGCAAAATGGAGGCACCACGTGGCAGTACGACCGAACCGACAAGGGGGAGTGTGGATTGTGTCCGGCCCGCGATGGAAACGGGCGAGGTCAAAATAATTCGGGAG
>CM068963.1:117410769-117433152 GCA_035128595.1 Eptatretus atami
ACAGAAAGAGAGTAGATAAACACCGTTTGGAGGGGTGCAGCAGAGCCCTCGTTGACGGCTGGAGGCGTGGCTGCCGAACGGTGAGTACTCGGTTAGCTGGGTACACACAATTTCCGCGGGCACCGGGCTAGGTCCGGCATAACGGATACGGACAGCAAGGGTAGTCACCAGGTGGTAGTGGGCACGGGTGGGCCCGATGATGCGGGGCCGGGCGCGACAATGGCGCAGCGTTAGGCAGTGTTTGTGGGCACGGGCACCCAAAAGGGGGGGCACCAGTGGCGCCAGCTGCCACTGTTGAGCATCGGAGGCGGAGCAGAGATAGCCGGGAGCATCTCCCCAAGTTATCTAGGACGCTGGTAGGCTCGGAAGACAGTGCAGGGCCCGGGGTGCCTAGTTGGAGATCGGCAGAGGTCAGTTCCTGCCAAGGAGCCACGCGTCCCAGCCATGAGCGTGCAAGGGCACGGAAGGAAAATTTGAGGCAAGGCCAAATTGGAAAGGACACAACACAGGCGACGGGAATCTTGGTAGGTAGAACCAATGGTTTAAGCGACAGGCGCTTTTGGAAAGCCCGGTAGTTAAAGGTAATAATGTTAGGTAGATAGAGAAGTGTACCCCTCCGCACCATCATCCTTCGCTCTCGTTGTGGCCGCTGAACCCATCTTGGTTAGATGCGTGAGATCTGAAGAGGCATTCTGAGGCTATTGGGCCTCGCACACGGAGGCTAGTCTCCTTATCTCCCTCCAGGAAGGGAACGTAGGGGTTGGAGTAGGCTAGGACAGGATAGGTTAGCCGGACAGAGACTATAAAGGGGTTAGGGAGACGAATTTATAAAAGGAAGGAAAAAAATAATAAAAAAATAAAAGGGGCTAAATTGGGTGGATTTTTTGCAAATTAAGGGGTGGGTATGGAGAGACAGGCAAGGCGATAGGTTGGGAGGGAGACAGTAGGGTAGGCTCGAGCCCGCTTCAGACGGTCGGCACCACCGCACTCCCTCACCAACCTCCAGGACGAGACAAGAGCGCCGCTTCATATGCCGGCCTTTTTGCTACAACGGCCTGTGCCGGCCTTGCCTTGCCTGCATGCTTGTCTGCCTGCCTCTGCCTTGACCCCATGCCTGCTAGCCCTTCTTGTTGTTGCATTTGCCCCATTCCTCTCACACATGTCACCAGGATATCGCGTGAGCTGCAGGACTGCCTGAGGCAGCTGCACCACGGGACTGCATTGGGCAGCCCGTGCCGTATTTGCACTTCACTCCATCTCATCGCACACGGAGTCTGCATTGAGGCAGCCCGTGCACCACTTTTTGTGTTTGCTTAGTACGTGCCCATCCAGTGTTCTGCAGGGACTCTGCGCGCAGGCAGCCGCACACGGGGACTGCATGCGCGCCGTGCACCGTTTGTGTTCACTGCGCTCATTTCAAGGGGAGGCCTAAGACTGCATTGGCAGCCGGCCACTTTCCTGTACACACCTGCATTTGTTTCATGAGCCAGAGACTGCATTTGGCAGCCTGGCTCCCTGCTTCGAAAATGGCCTGTGGGATGGCGCATAGCCCGGGTTGGGGTGAGTTGCCTTCAGCAGCTGAAGACATGAAAAGGTTTTGTGACAGACAACGGGGCCTTTTGAAAGGCCCCGAAGACATCCGACCTTCAGCTGCTGTAGTGTTACGGTTGTGGAAATTCACAGAACACACATTCAGGTATCCAGAGATCAGTTATGTCGATAAGTGTGTGTTCAGATTAGATTTCCCCACCGATGTTAAAAGGGAATTCACAGAACACATGCAGGTATCCCAGAGATCAGTTATGTCGATAAGTGTGTGTTCAGATTAGATTTCCACCGGTGTTTTAAAGGGAATTATTCGTGTAACCGGGCTGTGATCTTTGAGTCAGCCGTTATTCGTTTGCTGTCGTTATTTGGAACAACCACAACTTCCAAACACTCTCCACAACCACCTTCTCCACAACCGCTCTCACAACCACGCCATCCACCACAGCGCTAACCACAAATGGCCTCCCAACGCATAACACCACGCCAACCACGGTTGATACAACAAGGTGCTCCGAAGAAAGAAATCCGATAACGCCTGGGATTCCCCCCCCCCCCCCCCCGTGTGCTGGAGGGAGGAGGGGCGGATCGAGTCAAGGTTAAAAGGTGAAGTAGGGGAGGGCGCTCATTTTGGGTGGAAGAGCCCACTGCGACCCCTCCCCTTGGGGCAACAACTGCCCGTCGAGCTCTGCTGGAATTCCCCCCCCCCCGCGTGCACCGGGAAGGGAGGGCGAAGCTCCGTGGCGATAAAAGGGCGCACTGAACGCGAGCCGAGGGTGTGGAGTTGAGGAAAACGGGGACGTCAGGTTCAGGTCGAGTTGGCAGCTTGGAGAGCTGCAGGCTGACAGAGAGCGGGGCTGACTCAGAACGGGAGCTGGTGGAGTCCGGTCGGGTGCGGGCGGACACACCGAGGGTCGCCGAACCAGGGCCAGCGAGTCACACGAGGGCGACAAGGTAGCCAGCCCGGCCTCTCGGAGCTTTTGCGGTCTCCACGGCTCCGTGAACTATAAAGACCCACGAGGTCCAGTTCTTGCCCTTTCCTTTCCTGGGGTTTTTATTTGAATGAATGTTGTGGCATGTCTGTCAAGTAGCAAACTGTTAAGTACATGTGTGTAGATAATATTAGCACGGTTGTAGTTCTTTTGTCGTGCTTTTGTTGATTGCATAATTGCATGCGTGTTTGCCTTGTTGATTGCACACGTGCATGCGTGCATACGTGCTTTGTAAATAAATGTCCTTGTGTGAATGTGCACCTGCTCGTTGCGTCCTCTTCCCTCAATTGAACTGCCATATTAAGTTCGGAATATAGTTGGTTGTTAATACGATAAGAGAATCGGGTCGAGGGCTTGGCGATAATCCGCTCAGCAATCGCAACGGAGCAAGCTGCTAAAGCGGCTCGTTTCCGTACGGGTTCGTCGAGGTACAATCTCTCGGTAGCTGCCCGCGCGATTAATTAGGTTAATCGACCATTCGGCGATCAGACCCTGTAGCACGGTAGAGTATTGACAAGGCTGTGGTGTGCTTAAAAACACACCCGTGGCTGGATTTCGGCGTTTATCCGAAAGCCGCGACAGGTTTGCCCGTTCGGTGGGCGAGAGCGGCCGCCATTGGCTAAAAGCGGTCGCCCGCACGCCGACGGGCGGGAAACTACACAATAAATCCAGGCACCTGGGTGTTGTCGTTTGGTGAGAGCTGATTGGCTATTCCCTCCATTCACAGGTGAGAGATGTGGGTGGGTCTTTCTTTATTTATATATAGACTGCTTTTGACGTTTGCACGTGGTACATGCTTGAGAGCCTCATCGTTATGCATTGCTGTCTACACTATCGCTGATGATTTGCCAATAAGTGATGAAACCGGTCCGGTAGCTGAGGGGAGTGTATAGCATTGGGATTGTCGTGTGTGTACGATGTGTGAACATCTTTATAGTTGTTGAACTCTGGGAAAGGTTTGAAACAGCGTTTAGCACTTACCTTGTGTAAGTCTTCTTGGGTTGCTTTATGCAGCTACTTTGGCAAGAGGAGCATGGGAGGGGTCAATCATATATATACATGTACACATGTATGAGCTGCTCATAATTATGACATTTGTTTCCCACAGTTTCCCGAAGTACCCACAGTTTCCCGAACTCTCACAATCTTTCCACACAGATTCAAGTCTAACTCCAAGATCATAACTTGTCAGCTTTTCACTCCACTCAACCCTTAGCATAAATACCTTATCTCAAAAAACATTCAAGAGTCATACATAATGAACAAGAATTAATTCCAAATCAAATAGCAGGCACACAAGCATTAAAATCACACAATACACCACCGAAAGGTCACTCGTAAAAGATTTGCAACCAATGAGAATGCGATATGAAGTATCTCGAGTGTGTTCTTCATGTGATCCATCATGGCTTATGACCTTGCGGTAAATACAAATGTTTTGTTTTCATCGCATGGACAGTAAGTATCTCCAAAACTGCATACACGATTTATTCTTCACTGTTTAAGGATTCACTTCCATTGATTGTTCCTTTCATTCATCTCGTTTGTTTTAATGCTGCACCATATCTGCTACTTGTGAGAGATGCAATTTCGATCTCTATTAACTAGTTTTGTGAAGAGCTTACTCGTATGAAAATGATGTTTGTAGAGTCATTACAGGATAATCCAGATGTTGTTGACATCTGTTGTAGCAAAAAGCAAAACGCTGAAGCTAAACGTTTGCCGAGGAATCCTTGACCCGTTACTCCGTTACACGTAGCCGCATCACTGGGATGTGAATGTTCAACGCAAAAACATTTAATTTCACATTTACCCGTGATTTGACCTTTTGTCGATTATTCTCTCAGGTCGTATGTTTGTTAAAAGTAAAAATGGTTACACCCTCTCTGAAACCATTCCACTTGGTCATGTGAAGGTCCTTGTGTGTGTGTGTGTGTGGTGCAGGTTCTGCTGTCGTGGCACGCTGCCATGGTGCAGTCGTCTGCCCGAAGAATCCAACACGCATCCTTGCTGGAATGGGGGTCCCAGCAGCTGGACAAGTGTACGTTGTATTGGACATTGGGCTCGTTGTAATTATGTTCCACCATGTCCAGTGGATTTAGCACAATGAGCCTCTCTCTGCATGCAGTGAATCATTTTCAACAAGTTTCTTCGTATTCGAACATACTGCCCAAAAATAACATGCTCAGGTTGGCCTATCTCCCATCTTATTCGAATAAAGAGAGGAATTAGTCTCTAAACTGTTTCGATTGGATTGCAGATTACACGAGTGAAGAATAGTGTTGTGTTGCCACTCGTGTTCCTTTCTTCGAAATAGCAGTGAAAGTTAAGCTCACATGACAGCACAATAAAGGCTGTGAGTTGTAACGGCTGTCACGGACGTGATGACAGGCACTTCTGCCTTGGATGGTATTGGCATTGAATTTCTTTCTTTATTCTTCTTCTTCTTCTTCTTCTTCTTCTTATTATTATTATGATTAATATTATTATTTATGATATTTTACCTCCAAAGAACAAGATGATGCAGAGCAGAAGGTAACCTACTGGCAAAAGGTAGTGGAGCAGTGAGGACAATACAGAGACTCCACGAGGGGATGAACAAATGGGAGGAGGACAGAGGAAGGAAGGAAACATCGCAAACTGTCGCTAGATGGGGAGAGGTAAAGGCGGTTAATGAGGGGACAAAATATCACGAGTAGGGGTGTGGAACGATCTGAAGTGGTGTTGCACCACAAACTTGGTGAAGGAGGTTCTAAAAGTGAGAAAAGAGAGAAACAAAGGAGTGAAGTGAGCTGTGAGCCTGGATTTTGGGACCTTCACAATGAGGGGGTTGCTGTGTGTGACCCGGAGGAACAAAGATGAAAGAGCAGAGGGAGTTCGATTTGAGGAAAGGTGGAAGAAAATACAAAGGTACTATCCCATTTTCACCTGGAGAGCTGGGATTGGAAGGACTATTGTTGATTCCAGCGGGGTCATAGTGAGGAACATCTTCAAAGGCGGTGCGTATCTTGAGTGATTAATGTATTTGTACAAAGTGTTATTTATTTTATCAATATGAGGATGTTGAACAACATTTAATTCTCTTTCCTTCATTCAGTATTTGGCAATTTTTAGCTTGTTGGTCTCGCCCCGAACGGGATGCGAGCGATTAGAGGTGTGTGTGTGTGCATGCGTCGTGCGTGCGTAGGAGGGATAGCTCCCTCCATATGCAGGTTTGTGTCATTGGTTGTTATCTGCATATGTGGGGTCAGAAGGTGGGATAGAGCCCTCCAGGTCTCAAAGTAGCCACCTTCATGTGTGCGTTTATAAATGGATGTGTGCGTGCTTTTGTGCATATGTGAGGATTGCACTGTGGTGGTCAACACCAGAAGCATGCTGGGTTGGGGGAGGGTGAGGAAGGGAGGACAACGGACCAGGGCCTAGAACCTGTGAGAGGAGACGTCAAGCCCAGCACCAACTATATGTGTAATATATATATATGTATATCCATACTGTCTGTGTATATATATGTTTATATATATATGTATATCATACTGTCTGTATATATATATTATATATATTATATATATATATATATATATATATATATATATTTTTTGTATATATATATATATATATATGTCTTTGTATATATGTATATGTATATATGTCAGTATATGTGTTATGAGGCGCCGCGAGGAGGAGTGATGTAAGGGACACATCGCGATTTTGGAGTTAATGCCACATTGCACTATTTTAACCCTTACCTTATCATCCGAGCCGATCATCATCATATCATTAAAAAATGTCGTTACATCACTCTCCTCACGGGCCTCGTATGTATATATATATATACATATACATATGTGTATATACATATATATATATTATATACCATGTACATTTACATATACATATATACATATCCCACATATACCTACAGTATGTATCTATATATATATATATATATGTATATATTATATTATGTATGCATAACATATGTATATATATATATATGATAGTATATTTGTATATA
Organism: Eptatretus atami; assembly: GCA_035128595.1. Taxonomy (NCBI): domain Eukaryota; kingdom Metazoa; phylum Chordata; class Myxini; order Myxiniformes; family Myxinidae; genus Eptatretus; species Eptatretus atami. Next base: position 117,417,322 of record CM068963.1, read on the forward strand.
TCTAATATTATGTATGTATATATGTATATATCTAAATATATATGGATGTATATCAGTCAAATTTGCTAATGCGTTACATTGCTTCATGGAATTCGGTACGTTCATAATTTTGCCTCTTTTTTGGATACCTTTGCCAGTGTCTAATATTCTATTCCCACTGTAGTTACATATCGTAGACACGTCCGTAATAAAGTGCGCGGCATCGAAATTCATCTTTTGTCGATTTTACATATTTGTTCCGAAAACGTTGATTCCGATGCACTAGTTTTGTGACGTCCGCATAGAACGTATTTGCATACCCCTATAGCCGTACTCGCATACGTCTATTGTAATATTAATCGTCTTTCCCCAGAGAATAGTTCAGAATCCTTTGTTCTGCAACATGTTTCACGGAAAGATCGATGAATTGCTCGTACGGAGCGATATTTCCTCAGTTCAGTGCGTAATATGTCCGTCAAAGTTTCACGGGGGAGCATAAATGATGATAAGCTTTACTATTTAGCTGCATTGCAATAAAGATAAATTATATGTATTACATTTGTAATTGTAGTATAACCAATCTTGCATGAATCGCCTCTATTGAGGCCGATGCGTGCAAACAACGCCGACGAAACTGATGATGCAGGTCTGTCAATTCTTACGCACGTGAAGTGGTCTGCAGGTCCACGTGAACGAGGTACAACAGAAGTGATGACGCTATAGACGTGTGCCTAGTGGCACTGCACAAACAACACGTCATTGTTTTCCGATGAAGAAGCCCGTAATGGCCGTGATATCTCTGCTATTATGTGAAAAACGGCTTTTTATCCCGTCATATTTTGGTCAAACCTGACGCACGTTAACCCCACTTTTTTGGCAAACATTCTATATTTCTTTCGTTTTCCAGTGACTGAAGCATTTATAATGAGTGAAACCCAAAAATGTGGTATCAAATGATTCCAGAAGTGACTAATTGAACGGAATTATTTGAATATGATTTTTCTGACCGGCTGTCACGCTTTTGTAACGCATTAGCGAATTTCGACTCGTGTGTGTGTGTGTGTGTGTGTGTGTGTGTGTGTGTGTATGTATATATATATATATATATATATATATGTATGTATGTATGTATATATATGTATGTATGTGGATGGATGTATATTATATATATACATATATATGTATATAAGTATATATAGGTATGTATATTTATATAATGTATGTATATTGTATTTATATGTATGTATACATGTATAATCTGAATATATATATATATAGTATGTTATAATAATATATGTATATATATGTTATATATAATATAATATATGTATATAAGTATATATATGTATGTATGTATGTTATGTATATATATATATATATGTATTATGTATATATAAATGTATGTATATATATGTATGTATGTATGTATATAAGGGGGGGGTGGGGTGGGTGTCGGGAGTTAGCAGAAAGAATATGTTATGATTTATGAACAACATATATATATATAATTATTTTTTTATTTATTTATTTATACATACACGCACACATCTTTCCTCCAATCGTTTTCTTCCTGACACAACTATTTACCTCATCTTGTTGTCCCCTTTGGGACCGTCTCCATATTACGCACACGCACACATTTACACATGATAAACAAGCTAAGAAGAATAAAGTGACAGGAGTTGAAAGTGTGTGTGTGTGTGTGTGTGTGTGTGTGTGTGTGTGTGTGTGTGTGTGTGTGTGTGTGTGTGTGTGTGTGTGTGTGTTTGGGGGAAGGGGTGGATGGGGGGGAATATGAAAGTGCGGCAGATATCGTTGAACGCCTCGAGTGGAGAAAAGCCACTGGTCCACAAACGTATTATAGTTTATCAAATTATCTTCCTTTCACTAAATCTCGTTAAGAACCCAGTAGCAGGATTCGGGATTCCAGAAAAACACATTTTGCACTAATTGACGAGCATGACTGAAATCACATCTTGCACCTTATTCTGCTTTCACAAAATTTCAGCAACGAAGTCATCTCTTATTTCGATCAAAACTCTCCATTGTACCCATTATTCGAGGCAGCAGCAACACTCCTGTTTCTGGGGTTTTTCTGATCCTGAGCTTGGGAATAATGAAAGAGCAGACAAACAAAAGGTGGAAGATCATCAATAATGTGATATGAATTTTATGGAACCCCTGAAGTGATATTTTGAGTGGAACTGAATGCGTGTAGTCTGGCGGGTTCGGAATAGGAAGCTCATGTTTATGCACAATCATGCAGGTTACGGACATTTTATGCAGCTGAAGCCGAGAGGGTTAGGGAGATTATATTCGGGTGGAATTGGGCGAATCAGCGAGATCATATGGAGGTTGGTTGGTTCAGTGCGATCCTATATTGGTACAGTCGGGCGGGTTAGGAAGATGGTACGGTGGTGGACTATGTAAGTCAGGGAGATTTTTTTTTTATCAGAGTGGTTGGGGCCAGTTTGGCAGATTGTACCGAGCTGGACGAGGTAAGTTTGGGAAATTGTATGGTCTTGCACTGGGTAGGTGTGGTAGATTGTACAGTGGTGGTCTGGTTTTTGGGAGATTGCATTGGGTAGGTGAGGGAGATTGTATGGTGGTGGTCTCGACTAGTTTGGGAGATTTCATGGGACAAGACTCGGTAGGCAACAGAGATTAAATGGTGGTGGTCCGGGTGGGTTTGGGAGATTGCATTGTAGTGTACTGGGTAGGCTCGGGAGATTTATTGTGGTGGTCTGCATGGTTTTTGGGAGATTTTATGGGACTGGACTAGGTAGGTGAGGGAGATTGTATGGTGGTGGTCCAGGTGGGTTTGGGAGATTGCATTGTGGTGCACTGGGTAGGCTAGGGAGATGTATTGTGGTGGTCCGGATGGTTTTTGAGAGACTTTATGGGACTGGACGAGGTAGGTGAGGAAGATTGTACGGGGGTGGTCCAGTTGGGTTTGGGAGATTTTGTGGGACTGGACTAAGTAGATGAGGGAGATTGTACAGCAGTGTTTTGGGTGTGTCTACGTTCATCATGTCAGCATGATTGATCAGCGTTACTTTGTCCACCTTTCTCCACCTAAAGAATACCCATTGGGACAACACACATAGTATCAAGCCGATTCACTGACGCCATAGAGATCTATTTTTCTTATACAGTCACTTAACCAGTCTTTTGTGTTCCCCATAATGGCCGATTGCACATTCACGTCATGCTATTCATCAGCTGACGTTTATTAAAGGGTAGCTTGAGTCAGCACTATAAGAGATGCACATTCTTTGCTGACTCTATCTCCCTTTAATTGCACACCCGCGACGTGATGGTGTTGTCAGTAAGTGCTTTTTTATCCACAGACATTGATGAACCGTCTGTAGCAGCGAGCAAGCTGGCACTTTGAGAAAAACTAGGACAACTCGACGTGAAACTTGAACTTGAGCATATAAGAACGTGTCGGCTTTGTAAAGGAAGAAGTTTTTGTGTCGACTTTGAGCTGCAAACACATCGAGCCTTCTTACTGATCCTCAATTAAGTTGTTTTCCCCTCTCATTATCCACTTTGTTCTGCTTCTCGGTGAGACGTGTCGGGTCGGAGTGTGGAAAATGCATTACTGGGAGAACTCTTACGTTCACGATTCTAATGAACAATCTCTGCCCGGCTGATGGAGTCGGGACTCCCAGCTCGGCGAGAGCTTCCAGCCGTTGTTTTTGCCGCCGAACGGTTTCCATCGGAGTACTTTATTGCACGCTGCGCGGGCAGCTGTTACAGCCCAGGGGGCAGAGACTGCATCTGGATTCTGGTGGTCTCCTGAGTGTTTTGGGGCTTTGTGTGCTAACCACCACTTCATCTTCGCCTCGGTGAATGCTATCTTGGGATGGAGGTAGTGAGATGGCTGCAAGCCCCAGCGTGAGCAATTGTAGTGATTTGTTTCCAGTGCATATTGGCTCAGACAGAGTATTTAGTGCTGTTTGTTTTTTCGTTTTTATTTTTCTCATTCTGCGGTGTTTCTTATCCTCCTCCACCGCAGTGCGGCGGCACGGGTGGCTGATTCGATGGCGAGCACGCTTTGTGGCCGTGCAGGTGTATAAAGACCAATATGAGTTGGCTCGACACCATCATGTGCAGTCCTTGCTCCACAGGGCCTTTTCCTTGTGGAGGAAGTACCACCAGGTGTGGATCCGCAGAGCAGTGAGTGAAGAACTCGATAAGATTGAGCTCTTTGGCCCTTTCTGAGGTGGAAGTGATTTGTGGTTCTGGTATCAGGTTAGCTGCATAACAACTTCTTGTTGTTGATAGTGGAGAATGAAAGGGATAAAGAGGAAATTCTGGCCTCGTGGTAACTTATTCGGGGTTTGTGCTCATGTTCATCGTCTTGGCGTCGTTGGCAATGGCACTTTGTGCTGCTGTCTTCACGTTGGGCATGACAGTTTGAAATCACTCTTCTTGTTTTTATCATGTTATTGGTTTACGAGTCAGTAAGTGACCACTATATTCGTTATTGGTGTGTGTCTGTTCTGTCTGTCTGTCTGTCTGTCTGTCTGTCCCGAGCATAGCTCCGTGGGTTTTGATCCGATCCTGATAAATTTTGGGTGGGAGGTTTATATCATGATCTCGTTGTGTTTTCCTGAGATGGGCGTGGTGCGCCCATTATGGGCGGAGCCACGCCCAAAAAACATGTGTTTTTCGGGGTAGCCGATTTCAATTTACATCTTCTCCGAGGGGGTTTATCGAATCTGACAGGGTTTTTTGGTATTTGGTTAGCCCGATGGCACCTGCATAGCCCACGGAGCTCGATTTTTCATTTTCGTCCCAAGGTCAAGGTCACAAGGTCTCGAACTTAGAAAATTGCGAATTTTGACATAAAAAATCATACGACCGCCAACTTTGAGAGCTAGGATGACAATATTTTTTGTGCATAATCTTGAGGTCATTCCCCACCTAAATCTTGAAACATTTTGCTCTATCTCGAACACCTTGCCCGTGGCGCCCCTTCAAGTTTGTTTTTACGCTGATTTCATCAAAGTATGGATAATCCGAGGAGTGCGAAATGCCATATAGCCTGTATGACGTTATATTGTTCCTGGAATGTTCCAGAGGAAGTTTTTGCACCAAAGGTCATAATCCTTGACCTTTGACCTTTAAAGTTCACAAAGGTCAAATTTTCAAAGTTGTGGCGAATCGAACCGGGTTTTCGACCTTCTTCGACGAACTAACTCCAATAAGCTATAGCACGTATCCTGTTTCCTTATTTTAATGTCTACAACATTGTTTTGTGACCTTTAAAGGTTATGCAAAGGTCAAATTTTGAAAGTTGTTGAACGAAACCGGGTTTTCGACATTTTGCCGCTAATAACCTGTTACTCGTACCACATCATGTTGATCATTTTATAACTTGGTCAAAAATTATCACATTGTCTCATCCTTGACTTCTGAAACAATCTACATCATCAAATACCGCTCGTGAACGACCATTGCCGTCTCCAGACTTGTTATTTTTTATTTTGTCTTTCTTTTTCTAAGTCACTTCGCATTTGTGGAGAAAAAGCACAGAGTGTGTGTTTTGTCAGAAGATGCTTTCATACCTGGAGACAGAAGGTAATGGCACTAAGTTTCATTGTCGGCCCCCGATGGGTCGTTCCACCAGAATAATGCCTCGGGTTCAAGAATGCCTTTGTGATAATGTGATTGTTGCTCGTGGATTTTTTTTCCGACTTTTTTGTTCTTTTTCTCTCCAGCTTGTACTCCGTAATCGAGAAGTTGAGGAAACGGCTGAGGCTCTCTGGCACTGGGCATTCATCTTGCAAGGCAAGGTAATCTTCCTGGGATTTAATTAACGGCCTCCCTGTCTCGCACTCCTCTCCCGCTTCCTTCACTTTGTCTCCCTGATGGTGTGAAGTTTGCTTTCTCTGGCCTGGCTGCACGAGGGGGTAGGGGAGGGGGACTCATACGCGGTTTAGGACCCCTTACAGAGGGTGTGCATGGAAAGTTAGACGAGTTGTTTAATTAGATGTCTCCTTTTTGTGTCTTCCTCCCCTTCCAATGTCCAACCTTAACTCGGCTCCTTGCAAATTCAATACTCATCCTTTATAGGATAATTAATGATTGTCTTATAGGACATGTCCAATCATTGTTTTCCTGGCAGATCACGTAACCAATGAGGCTTGCTTTGTGTTAAAATGAAACCTGGACTCGTTAACGATAATTCATGCTCATTGTGCCTGTCCTTGCTCAGATAAATAGAATATTGTTTTTTGTTGAATGCATATCTGATGGTGTATGTCCACCATTGTTATATAATTTGAGTATGCAACTCATCGGTTCAAATGTTTCACAAAGAGCAAGATTGCATCGAATGTCACTTTTTCCACCGTTGCTCTTTGACCCTCTGACCTCCTTGCGTACCTACAGGTGTTTACGGCCTGGCTGCGTTACACCGAGCAACACCGGCAGAAGCGTGCTCGGGAAGCCGAGGCCTTGGCTCAGTTTCATCGCCATCTGTTGCGACGAGGAGTTGCCAAGCTATTGCAGCACAGAGCCAAAGCTATTGAGCGGCGAGCAGGTGTACCGGTGGCCTCGCAGGCTCGGGTACGACTGCAGCTTTGGCTTTGGGATCCACCGGCGGTTATTTATACATATTACGGGCTCGTGCTAAAGCCTCACAAAAGTTGTTGGTGTTTAGTGGTTGAACCAACAAGGCCAAGTTCACAGGATGATCAGTAAAGTTTTAGATGCTTCTTGAACTTGATTTGCTTGTGAATCTCATTTGTTTACTGTTTATGGCTTTGCTGTTTGTGTTGTTGCATCTGATATCCATGCAAGTGGAGTTTTCTCACGGTGACGACTTGTAATAGTCACAGAAATGGCTCCAGTTTGGAATCGTGATTGGCTGGGATTGCTCACACACATTTCCAACCGAGTAACTAAGTTTGTCGAGTAAAAGCATTTCCTTGATGCACATTGCACTAATGAGGGTTAGTCTTGCTCTGATGGTCACTTACCCTCAAGTACAAAACAAATTGCCAATATTTTTGGACCATGAAAGGTGCATACCCTTTGCTTTGAGTGACTCTCACTCTGGTGTGTTTAACGTTCTCCCATAACCTACATGGACATTCTCGTTCACACCACTTTGTACAGAGTCTGCACAATGTGAACGAAGTGGTCCACCGTTGTGCGATGCACTGGAAACGGCAGGCTCTCAGGGACAAAGGATCTCAGCATGCTGGGAAGACCTTGGGACTTAAGGCCGGCAGTATTGCTGGAAAGACTGTCTCCTTAAGTTCTCTACAGTCTTGTCGGGTGTCTCAGAAGGTCTCTGATCTGTCCATACCTCCCACTTCATCATTATTGGATACCTTGTAAGTACTTTAAATGCAACTATGTTAGTTTCACACACCGACCTATACATCTAGTCACAACCAGGGCACATCCTTACTTTTTTTTGGCACAGAGTCAAAATTCGGGAAAAAAAATAGTTCGAAATGGAATAAAATGGGAGGTTAGAGAAATGGGAGGAGGAGGAAGAAGAGGGAAAGTAGTTTAGGATGAGGGGGAGGGGGGAACAGGAAACGGAAAGACTAATGTATTGAGTTGGGTGTGGTTGCAGGGGGGGGGCAGGGGAGAGGGAGGAATTAAAAATTCTGCTATTTTTGCATACATAATATGTAGATGTCCCATTTGTTCATGTAAACAGCTTGGTGATTGGTGATTTATAATGCAAGTGAAGGTGTGTAGAGTGAGTGGATAGCAGAGGAGGTTGATTCAGAGTGTTTCTTTGACAACCACATGAGGAAAGTACAATTACCAGGTACAGATTTCTCATTCGTTTGTACTTTTATCCGTAACACCCATTCGCTCCAGATCAATCTGTGCAAAGGCAAGGCCTAGGCCACGACACCCATCTTTCCTGGCAAGCTCTCTTCTACGAGAGGGACTACTTGAGCCTGGTAGCATATCTGTGAGCCTCGATGCCTGTCGCACCGGGAGTGGATCCAGGTGGGGCTCGAAGCAGGTAGCCCTCCTTATTGGACTAGAAATTCAATTTTTCAAAATAACAATGTTAATTGGTTTATCACAAATACATCATGTCATGATATTGGAATGGAATTACATTAAATGCAATGGAATAGGAACAAGTTCTAAGTTTAGTGTACCAATAGGTGTGTGTGTGGTTGATTTTCTGTTTGGCCTTGGTTTTAAAAGTGAAATTTCCCATGTAAATAGAAAAGCCCTGTAACACTCAATGCTTGATTCTGGGCACTATTCCCTTTCATGAGTAAAACACTGCCTCACACCGTTTTGTTTGTTTGTATCCAGTTTTGTGAATTTTCAATTTGATAAGATTAAAAATCGAATTTGTTCATTTCTATTCTATTCTTGCACATTTTGTGTAGACAGTCATGTTTTGTGAGCACCCTTAAAAGTTTTGATGCCAGATCATTCACACACACCCTCTGCCTCCAGCCTTCCAGAGTCGTGTGCTAGTGGTCAGCAACTTGCGTACACCGATAGGCACGTAGGAGTTGCCATCGACGATGGCCTGGCCAAGCCACCGACATCAGGAGTCATCGCTGCAGGCGGGGATGTACCAACATCCTCGCGTCTACGTGCTGACAGGCCGTGGCCTCAAACTGTCAACTTCCCGGCGAGGAGCGGCCGAGACAAGGGCATGTGGCAGCCATCTGAGCCTTCGCCAGTGCGATGTTTCCCGCAAGGCCGTGTTGGCCAGCCAGCCATGCGAGCAACTCCGCAGGCAGCCCACGAGTTAAGATTGTCAACTCTTACTGATGTGACCTCGGATTCGGAACTAAACCAAGGAGATGGAAGTCCCCTTTCTTCAAGTATCCCGCTGATGGACAAACTCCTTCCCCCTTCATATTTCCTGCAGCCTGCTTCAATACAGGTCCGCTTTGCAACTCGCCCACCCCCACACTCTCCCACACCCCCCCCCACCATTTCCCACACTTTTTACATGCACACCTACATGACCACATGCACACGCACACATACAGTGTACACACCGACACTTACACACACCTACGTGCGCAAGCACACACACACACACACACACTTGCATTCCACACCATGCAAGTCCTTGTTTTTCCTAACAATTAATCATTCCTAATTGTACACTACATGTGCTTCTCCAAACGTGTGATTGATGTCATAATAAAAGTTTGTTTGTTTGTTTTTCACTCTGTTTATGCCACACGGTGCGTTGTCACAGCAGGAGGGAAATGACGAACTCACTTCGGTGTTTAACACTTGCTGAGATGTCTGTTAATGAAGAAAGTGAACGATCAATGTGTGTGGAATTACACGCATGGCACAAACATCTTCGCTTCTCCTTCCCTCCACACATTGCATCTTCATACATTTTGTTACAATTGCACTGAAAGTCCACACTTCCTCCCACTCACCTGTTGTGGATACCAACTTTGTGCACTTTGCTCTAAATGACCATCCTGTAGTTGTGTGAAGCATCCGTTGTGCTTCGTGTGGAGAGAAGTCGTGCTTCGGACATTCTCTTTTCACACCATGGTGGTGCTTTGAGTGCTGTTTCTGATATTCATCCTCACAATTCGCAAACCCTAAAAGGGAAACTATCTCCTGCCTGAAAGCCATGCTAAAGGCAATGTCCCAGCCATCGTGTGCTCCTTCCGCAGGTCACGAAGATGACCTGCAAACAGCAAGGACGTGACATCTTTCAAACCGGACTTCATGGACCACCCCAAGCCTCGTTGCATCTTCCACAGCAGCCGGGCCCACAAGATTGCCATTTTAGACGAGAGGAAGAATGTGTTGGTGAGACGGTCGGTAAATAATATTTAGATGCCCGTACTCTTTACAGATCTCAGGTCTTTTCATGAATCGTTGAGAAACGGTTCCATGCTCGAACCAATCCGAAACAGGCGACCACTCCAATGCAGGATACTACTGATTTGGTAGGAATGTATAGCTTGTTCAGGGTGCTGGTGATAACTCACATACTCTTCGTGAACGACACCGTGGGATCTTCGACGTCCACCAATTAATGTCGGCAGGCGAGATGCCCGCTTAACGAGATGCTTAACGTCGGCAGACGAGATGCTTAACATCCATCAGAGGGATGGCACACCCATTGGTGCATCACCCTGCCTGTGAAACACCAGGATGATAGTTTATAATTGGGTCTGGATTCCAACCTGGGATAGATAGCTTAGAGTTGAGCGTGCGTACCTGAAAGCTGTCTTGTCACGTCATGAGACACTCGGGAAGGGGATACTTGATTGTGGTATTAATGTTCTGTGAACCTGAGGTTCTTATCTTGTATTGACTCATCAAAAAGACTCATCTGTCTTTTTCCTTCTGTCTTTGCGAGTAAATTATTGATTGACACAGCCTTCGTGAATTTGTAATCCCACAGACACCTAAGGCCAGGCCTCAATTTGTGCTCTGTTCAACAGCATACTGTTTGTGGTTATATTTTATTTTGTGAGAAATCCCAGTCGTACGTAGTGCCGAGTGTGCTGGACGGCATATCTGCCAGCATTACAACAAGCACAAGCACTCTGGAGTTGAATGTTTCGTAAAGAGCTGTGACTTTGTGCTGCTTCTTATCAACGCCTTATACATGTTACGCATGCGGGGAAGGTGATGTCAAACATTGTATTTAAATTTACATGATATGTATGTTGAATGTTAACTGCCTTTTCATTCTCTGTTTTGTGAAGCAAACATTTCAGAATTCTACAAGAATGAGGAACCAAGGCGCTGGGTTATGGATGAAGACAGAAATGAAGGAAAAAAGGCCCAGGGTTGTGGATTTGAGGATTCTCGTGACCAAGTAAAGGACGACCACGGTGGAGTGTCAGCTTGGCCTGTTGGTTTGAGGACCATGATGGAAATCCTGACTGAACTACAGACGTTCCACGATACCCGCACTAAACTCAGGTACACACAATTCATTAAACGCTCTCTTTGCTTCTGTCCTGTGTGTGCACCAGATAGAAATCGGGTAAGTGACGAGCATGATGCCCCCCATGCCCCCATCCCTCAACATGTGACTCCCTCTGTTCTGTGTTTGCACCAGATAGCAATCGCTAAGTGATGAACATGATGCTCCCATCCCTCAACATGTGACTCCCTCCGTTCTGTGTGTGTCAGCTCTTCCATGAGCCTTACAGTCCATAGAACAAAGGAATGCTTGATGTAATTAATTTGCTAATTTGTGTTTACTTATTTAATGCATGTATTATCTATATTATATACTGTCAAATAAAACCCCTTGATTTGCTGAAGCTGTTGAAGGGAGTGCGAGGAGGGGGTGGGAGCAAGGAGGAGGAAGTGGGGAGGGGAAGGGGGTGTTCTGGACTTTGTTTGGTAGTGGGACTTGAAAGGAAGGGGGGGGGACTTGGGACTTGACTTGCATTTCTGCCGGCATTAGTACAGGATTGAATGGAATGGGGTACGTTAAAACTTAAAACAGCACGCACCATCAGGTCCACATCAGTAGATTACTCAACATCAACGGACCCACAACTTCAAAGTTGTGTCCAGACAGTCAGTCAACACAGCAATGCAATATCCTTCTTCAAACTTATTTAATTATTAATTTTATTTAAAGTATTACTACATTTGACTAACTTTAATCAAACATCACTTTATATGATAATATATTAAGCGATAAACACTTCACCTTGAAGACATGTCCATTACACAACACCTCCATCTAACCACAGACTCAAACTATCATTGAAATATTCAAACTGTCATTAATAACCGATTTTAACATGTTGTACTGCGTAACCTAGCAACCACCAATAAATTATATTAATACTTATTTATAATTTATTTTATAAATAATACGTTTATTTATTTATCTATCTATCGAAATACCTCCTATATTTAACACATCAATTTATTTATCTAAGACAACACGTTTATATATGTAATGTACTTCACTTTCATTATCACCTAACATTGTCTTGAAAGTCAATTTGTCATTTTATTTTCAAAAACAACAGCTGTGATGTCATTTACACTGCTGTCTGCTGTCTCACCATGACTTACAAACATTGGGTTGGTCTTTCCACCCCTTCCATCCATCCCTTCCCTCCATCCCATCCATCCATTCTTTCCCTTCCCTCCATCCGTCAGTAGGGAACAGCAGGCTTGGCACCACGCAACACCGTGGGGCGCAACACAGTCAGGGTGGTCTATTTTGATCGATGTATTTTTGATTGCGTTTATCAGAGGGAAAGTGCAGAGTGACAGTGCGGGTACTTTTTGCCGTGTATCGCCATGACTTGCAAACGAAATCCAAGCAGCTTGAAGAGCGCTCGCCAAGTGACTTAAGCACTCAAGCAAGCACTCAAATGAAATGATTGATAAGGAACCGCAGGCTTGTCAAGCGATTGGCAATGACCAATCGGTCGTATTAAACACTTCCCGCAAATGTCCGGAGTGTCAAACAATGTCCGAATCGGACAAATGAACACTTTTTGTTTTAGCACTCAGAACTGCTCATCAGGTCAATTCCGCAGTTTAAATTTTGAAATTTGGAAACAGCACGCACTGTCATTTCTTCTTATGAAAGGTAAGAATGAATTGTTTCTGTGTATTCTTTTCTTTGATTGTTGTACAATTCTATACTCCAAGGCCAATTGCCCCAAAATTTGTTCGACCCCATTGTGGTTACTTTGTAACACCCACTAGTTCAGCGACACAATGAAAAATTGCAATTCTTCATCAAATTGATGTTAAAATAAAAAAATAACGCCACTCTGGCCAATCGGCAGGGGAGTTGTCTTACACGTTGGCATTTCCGCCCGCGTTACGTTCGAAGGTGAATTGTTTGTCGGGAATTGAACCAATTGCATTTAATCATATTCCATATGGAGAATGGAAGTTAATGTGCAAAGGTTCAGTCTCCAGTGAGAGTAAGCAGTCGTCACGTGATCTCATACGACCTCAAACAAGGAATTGAGGCCATTTGGCCCATCATTGTCGTGTTGCACTTGCAAGTTGATTCTTGCTACAGCTTTAAACCTCCATCTACTTCACGTTTCGCTCCAGTCTAAATATCCCGCTCTTGATCGGGTGACCCAGCTTGTATAATATAAGGCCATTAGTTGAGTGTAATGATTTGATAATACAAGAATAAACTTGATATGTTGTGAGGTTGAGGTTTGAGAACAGATTTGTGTGATTCCAAAAGGTTTGAGAATGCGAACAATGTGTTTTTTTAAAGGAAGCATTTATGATTACCCTAAACTCTGTTTATATGCAGCGTCTCAAATTCACATTGAAATGTTAACCTTCCATCACCTTCAAACACCGACATTTACAGATGGAGATACTAGTGATGGATGTGAGGAACACGCACTCTACAGCACGCACACTTGGACAAGGCCTTACCTTACCCTAATCATATCTTTACCGATTTCACTTGGTCTTTCGCCTGGAAAATTATCGACACCGAGACTGCGCCTTTTCACTCATTGAGCGCATCGGAGCAACGGCTAATCCACGTCCCAGGGCAAAAGTGTTTGGCAGCTCTGACGATGAATTTGAGAAAAGAATAGGCGTTTATATTTTGCGGTTCAGCCATTTATCCTTGTTATCAAAAGCATTTTACCAAAGTGCTTTTATATGAGAGGAAACCTCCGTTAGGCCCTTTTGCAGAGACCTCCCGCAGTCTCCGACGGGTCGCAGGACACGTCGAGCAGAAGTTCTCTGTCTCCGTCTGTCACCTACTGCTGTGAGCACACTGGAACGTCGTGAGGTTTTGCATTCTCTGAGTTTTCTTCGTTTGTTAACGGCTTCTCGTGTGTTTTATTCGCTCGGCTATTGACTAAACTGCACATGGGAGGTTGTGGTGGAACTGTGACCCTGAAAATTTTCCCCGAAACATTATGTTTGAGTTAATTTGTGTGAATGAAACGAACAATCACTTTGCCATCAAGACACTCAAGGAAGTCTCATAAGTATGTGTGCCATCCTACCATTTGAAGGTTGCCAGCCATCCAGTGACACACTATAAATTCTCGTGTGTGGTGTTCTTCCTCTGTACTACCATTTGGTTTTCATCGAGGTTCCACCAGGCTGACCAAAATCAGCGATCTATGAGGATTGCTAAAAGCTGTGGGGAGATGTTTTGGACTTGCTGTGCTCGGTGATGAACCTGTCGGTGGTTGTGCAGGTCTCTACGCAGACAGAGCTTGCTGCTGCAATCCTGGCTCGATGGTTTTGAGTTCAGTAATGGGGAACGAGATCGTCGACCCGAAGGAGAGGAGCAAACGGCGAAGGAATTTAATCAGGAGCTGCAGGAGGTAGGACATGATCCATCGCTGTGCCTTACATTGCTTTCCGTACTGAGGGCTTCTCAGATACCTGTATCAACGATTATCTACAATTTGTTTGGAAGTCCTGAAGGGATGGACATGAGGGTAAATTTTGCAGTTATTGTTATTTAATTGTTGAATACATTAGGCATTTCTCGATCAAACGTGTTCCAGCTGTAATTTTCTTCTTCTTTTGGAGACAACCCAAGGCTGTGGTAGAGCATCATTGGCCGAGGGCGCAGCTGTGCCGCATATGCAGTGCCCACTGCAGGTTAGGGCGAAATTTGTAATTTGTTCAGGGTGCCGGTGATAGTTTGCATAATCTTCACGAAGGACACCATGGGGTCTTTAATGTCCAACAACTAATGCTGGCAGATGGGATTCCCATTTAACGTCCACCTGAGGGACGGCACAGACATTGATGAATCTTTCTGCCTGTGAAACACTGGGATGACAGTTTATAGTTTGGTCGGGATTCAAACCCAGGGTTGACAGCGTCGAGGTGAGTGCGTACTTCTCGGCCATCCTGTCCCAGCAGGAATGAAACTGAAAGATTGGTTTTGGTCGGTGTGTGAAGAGGTTTACATCGTTAGGTGAGGATGAGTCGTTGCATCGTTACTCATCGTTGTGATAAGTAAGGCTAGGCAGGAAAATAGAATTTCAGGAAGGGAAAAGGTAAATATATTCTATACCAATGCCAGGAGTGTAAATAATAAGATGGAAGAGCTTGAAGCCAAAGTAGATAGCGAGGAGTACGATATAGTTGCAGTAAGTGAGACATGGTTTAAGGAGGAGAGTAACTGGAGGACAGGATTAGAAGGCTACAAGGTGTATTGGTGTGATAGGAAGGAGAGAATCGGAGGAGTAGCAATCTGGGTAAAGGACAGCATTGTTTCAAGAGAAAGGGGTGACATTAAGGTGATTAAGGAAGGAATAAATGTTGAGGATTCTGTATGGGTAGAGATTAGAGATTGTAAAAACAGTAAGATACTGGTAGGATGCTTTTATATGGCTCCAGGTGGGAAGGAAGAGGAGGAAGGAGGAGTACATGAATAATTCAAAATGGCACGTGGTAAGGGAAGAGTATTGATTATGGGGGATTTTAACTTGCCAGGGATAGATTGGGTCCAGGAACAGGGAAAGGGCAGAGCGGATGAGGATTTCCTAGATTTAGTCCAGGATTGCTTTTTAACCCAGTTTGTAGATAAGCCCACCAGAGGGAGTGCAATGTTAGACCTCCTTTTAAGTAACGATCCCAATATGGTGGAGGAGGTGGAGGTTGGGGAGCATTTAGGAGCAAGTGACCATAACATTGTGTGTGCAAAGACTCTGTTGAGGGTTAGAGTTCAGGATAGTAGGGTAAGGCTATTAGATTTCAGGAAGGCAAACTTTGAGGGTATGAGGAGAGAATTGGGTGATGTAGGATTGGGAGACTCTAACAACAGGACAATCAGCATCAGAGAAATGGGAAACTTTCAAGGAGTAAATGTGTAGAGTGCAGAGTAAGTACATTCCAATGAGGTGTAAAACTCGA
>CM068963.1:117439262-117449889 GCA_035128595.1 Eptatretus atami
CTTGCTCACCCTCTCTCTGTTCTATTCACCCTCTCATTTGCTCAAGGTCATCTGGCATCTGCTAGGAAATCAGCAAACATTACTGCCCTGCATAAAAAGGGTTCAAAAACAGATCCCTGCAACTACAGACCAATCAGCCTTCTCCCAATCATCAGCAAGGTTATGGAATTACTGTGCATCATGCATGACTTCATTACTGTACATCATGCTCGACTTTCATTACTGTACATCATTGCATGACGTCATTACTATACATCATGCATGACTTCATTACTGTACATCCATGCATGGACTTTATCACGCATATCATTTGCATGACTTCATGACTGTACACATATGTGACGTCATTTCTGTACATCATGCATGACTCCCTTACTGGTACATATGCTATGACTCCATTACTGTACATCATGCATGACTCCATTACGATACATCAGAGGTGACTTCATTACTGTACATCATGTGGTGATTCATTCCTGTACATCAGCGTGACTCCATTCCTGTACATCATGCCGTGACTTCATGCTGAACATCATGTGTGCCTTCAATTCCTATTACATCATGCGTGACTCCATTACTGTACATCATGCGTGACGTCATTACTGTGCATCATGATTGACTTCATTACTGCTACATCATGCATGACTTTCATTACTGTACAATCAGCATGACTTCATTACTGTGCATCTGCATGACTTCATTGACTGTGCATCTATGCATTGACTTCATTACTTGTACATCATGCAATGACTCCATTACTGTACATCATGCATGACTTTATCACTGCATATCATGCATGGACTCATCACTGCATATCATGCATGACTCATTACTGAACATCATGCATGACTTCATTACTGTACATCATGCATGACTTCATTACTGTGCATCATGCATGACTTCATCACTGCATATACATGCAATGACTTCATCACTGCATATCATGCATGACTTCAATACTGGGCATATGCATGACTTCATCACTGCATATCATGCATGGACTTCATTACTGATACATCATGCAGACTTCATCACTGCATATCATGCATGACTTCATCACTGCATATCATGCATGACTTTCATCACTGCATATCAGCATAACTCATCACTGCATATTAAGTTGCATGACTTCATACTTGACATCATGCATGAACTTCATCACTGCATATTTCATGATGACTTCATTACTGTACATTCATGATGACTCCCTTACTTGTAACATATGCATGACTCCATTACTGCTACATCATGCATGACCTTTTATGACTGTTTACATCATGTGTGACTGTCACTCCCACAAACACATTCACACTCCAACATTGCATGTTACTTTTCTTCCCCTCAATTAAAAACTGCTGCCAAACATCTGGATTGACTTCAAATATTTCTGCTGAATCATCCCAGTCTGAACTGTGACCATGGTCTCCTCCAACCTCAATTCGACTCAAGGACTTTGGTCAATCAGGAAATCACTTCGTTTTTTCCAACAATCCTGTTCACCCCTACCCGCTACCAAAACACACCTGCAGATTCCATCTAAAGAACTCAATCAAGATATAATTCAAAATCCTGTCCTTAAAACATTCATTGTTATGATTATTATTAAATTTCTCTTCTCATAACTATTCCTGAATGAGGTTCCTTTCCATGACATCTTTCCATGCTCTCCTTCCTTGGTTTCCATTTCAACTCTCTCATTCCAAACCTCCAACTCTTCAGTTATTCCAGTTCAACGACGGGTGTCAATTCTAGCCTGACCAAAAAAAACAAAAAAACATTATTTATTTTTTTCAACATTTGTCTTCCTTTGAGATAATTGCAGGTTAATCCATCTCTGTTGCCATCTTGATCAAGAGATTTGTAAACAGCCTGGCCTTGCTTTTTCAGAATGTTCTCAACCCTCTGAAATAATTCCTCATTCTCACAAAAAACTGTTTCTCCTAAAGGTTCTCCTTTAACGTGGGAAAACAGGAAGAAAACATAAAGGAACTGGATCGGACAGAATAGAAATATCGGAAGAAGCAGTTAAAAAGCCAGAGTTTGGTGCTGCTCGCTGCAACCAAGACGATTATATGTAATGCATTGTTCTGGAGAATCAACATCCGCCACGCACTTTCCCGGTGCCTGTTGTTCATGGCACTTACAACTGTGCAGTTATCAAGCACAGTAATCCCTCAATATAATGTCTCCCACCTGATGAATGGCAGAAGTCATGAGTGCCTCGACACTGCAAATCCCACAAAAGGTAGCACAAACTTTCAGATGACCCTTAAATGTGTTGAACTTCCAGGGAGGTTAAGGTGAGCACCAATGGTTCACGCACAATCGGGGCCAGGATAAAGGCATATTGCCAGTTCAGGCCATTGTCTCGGGCACCAGTTTGAAGCGGCCCCACACCTGTGGCTTTCGGATGAAACCTTTTGCCAATCTCAACAGAAACTGAATGTGAAAGAGACAAATAGAGCAATGGATATGGAAACTTGAAACATTTAAAATGGCCCGAGGCCCCGGCAACGTCTTAATCTGGCCCTGGATATATAGGCATGAATATTTCAAAAATGTACTGGGCCGATATGTTTCTCGTGGATCAAGGTATTCACATGGTGGAGGTGTGCGCCATACCGAGTGCCCTTCTTAGTTTAAATGTTTTTATTTATTTGTTTTCATTACTTTTTTTTTTCGAAATATAAATTTTCTACGACTGATTTACAAATGTTTATTTAAAACTGTTATAGACGTGCTCAAATTGTAATTCTACTTGTACCATAAACTTTTATAGACGATCCAACATTTCTTAAATAAACAGTCGTAGGGCTGTCACCAACTTCCTGCATAAATGATATACTCCACCCTCACTACACCCATAATTGGTACGAGGCAAATGTATCTAGTGGACCCACCCCATCAGGCTGATTTGGACCAGTCGTAGTCACACCCACTTCCTGATCCCTCCTATTCTTTATAAAGGAATTGCAGTTTTCATGGAATCATTCATGATATTAAAATTATGATAGCAAAAGGATGCTACACCAAAGTTAAAACTCTGCCAGATGGTACTAGAGTCATTTGCCCATTGATAAGGCAAGCTCACAAATGCACCGTTTGTCAATGAATATTAATTATGAATGAGAAATAAGATTGGCCGATCTCGGGTTTTTTTTTTGCTTTCCATGGTTTGGCAGAACTGAAAAGTCATCCCTGCCTCGACAATCAGCCACCAGGACCAGGTATGTTCTCATATGTAGTCCAAAGCAGACTCCATTAGAAAGAAGATACTCCAACCTTCAGTGTGTATGGAGCAGATGGGGCGGACTGTTTTTTTCTGTGCCATCCCTACATAGAGGAGTACGAGCGCACTCTCCGACATCGTACAAAATGACTGCCTTAGTGATCAAATCGATCGGGCAATACATTTATGATGAGTGATTTGTTAGTAGCAATAAAGTGAGAACGCATGGTTGATGAATTGGAAAAGACGTTAAAACAGGCTCGACAGGTGTGTTCAAGAAGGAAAACAAAGTGAAGTTACAAAGACTTTCCACCACATGAAAAGAAAACACCACCAAAATTACACAAAAAACACATTTTCACTAGTCTGCTGGAGATTCATGTGGTGTGCTGGTTAGTCTGCTGGGACTTCCATGTGGTGTGCTGGTTGGTCTTGCTGGGATTCCATGTGGTGTGCTGTGGTTCTGCTGGGATTCCATGTGGTGTCTGGTTGGTCTGCTGGGAATTCCATGTGGTGTGCTGGTTTGGTCTGCTGGGGATTCCCATGTGGTGTGCTGGTTGGTCTGCTGCCGGATTCCATGTGGTGTGCTGGTTGGTCTGCTGGGATTCCATGTGGTGTGCTTGGTAGTCTTGCTGGGATTCCATGTGTGTGCTGGTTAGCTTCTGCTGATTCCATGTGGTGTGCTGGTTAGTCTGCTGGATTCTGTGCGTGTGCTGGTTGGTCTGCTGGGATTCCATGTGGTGTGCTGGTTGGTTGCTGGGATTCCATGTGGTGTGCTGGGTAGTCTGCTGGGATTCCACGGTGGTGTGCTGGTTATCTGCTGGGAATTCCATGTGGTGTGCTGCCGTTAGTCTGCTGGGATTCCATGTGGTGTGCTGTTAGTCTGCTGGGATTCCATGTGCGTGTGCTGGTTTAGTTCTGCTGGGATTTCCATGTGGTGTTGCTGGTGGTCTGTGGGATTCCATGTGGTTGCTGGTTGGTCTGCTGGGATCCATGTGGTGTGCTGGTTAGTCTGCTGGGATTACATGTGGTGTGCTTGGTTAGTCTATGGGAATTCATGTGGTGTGCTGGTTAGTCTGCGGGTATTCCATGTGGTGTGCTGGTTAGTCTGCTGGGGATTCATGTGTTGTGCTGTTGGTCTGCTGGGATTCCATGTGGTCATAATCCCATCGAGTGCTGGTTGGTCCATTTGTTGGATCCCACAGTGAGTCCCATACAGTGTTTATCTATCCATATTGCTGCCCTGTAATTCATGTAAGGTACACTCGGGTGTCAAATATATTTATCCTCCACATAATTTATGTTGAAAGCTCCATGAGGCCTTCCACACTGAAAAAAAATTAAAAATACATTATGACCGAAAATGCCCATAGTCATTTCTCTTCATTCCAATGTACCTCACTGCCTGTTTGGTCCACCACAACATAAAGACTTCATTTGACAACATCGATTTGATGTTTATGGCAACTACTTAACATGTGAACTAGACCAGACTATCTGTATATGGCCAGCATGTGTCTGGCCCCGGTTCTTCTCAAACACCACTCGTTCATTGCCTGGAGGATAACCTTCACTGACAGTCACATGATTTGTCCTCGTAAAAGCGGACTGTTCATTCACTTTTGCTCGGTGGGCGGGGGTGATGGCAATGTTAGCCTCCCAGTTGGTCCTGCAGGTGCTGAGAATCTCCAGGTTGGTGCGACACATGGGTGTGCATTTGGCTGCACTTGGAGGGCTAAAGTTCTGGACCCTTGGCCAATCGCGGTGCACGCGTGCAGCCAAGTCTTCCTTTCCTGTACAACTGCACACGCAACATCAGTCAGGCAGACAGTGTTACACCTGACCACCAGGGTATACAGTGAAACTAAACTCATGAACAAAAGGTAACTAGAAAGCATCCAGTATTGCAAAGCCCATCTGCATCCCGCTTGTACTCCAAATAAACTTGGACGAAAACAACAATTAAGAAAAAAGAAGTAATATATATAATTATATATTATATTATATATTACACTAACGGTCAAAAGTTTTGAGAACACCCCCATTTTTCCAGGTTTTACTGAAATTTAAGCAGTTTAAGTTTCAATGTTACTCTGAAATTAAAGCATAAACAAATTAAACAAATTGCAGATAAAAAAAGAAATCATGGAATCGTTTTTGGAAACAAAATTAAAATTTTTTTCTTTAAAAATTTTTTTTTTGGGGACTCATTCAAAAGTAGCCCACCTTTTGCAGATATAACAGCCGAAACATAACTGGCATTCTTCTACAATGGAAATCAAATATGTTCGGAAGTTCTTCCCCAACACTGTTGCAGAAATTTTCCACAAATGTCGTTGCACTTCTAGGTTCCGCTTTTGCTTTCACCTTCTGTCCAGTGTCACCCCAAACCAGCTCGATGGGGTTTAAGTCTGGGAGACTGTGCTACGGCAATCTTCATGATTTTGAAGCCTCCCGTCTTGTTCTTTGTCTTCCTAAGGTACAGGTCTGACATAGCCTGGAGGTATGGTTGGGTCGTTATCTTGCGTCGGATGAAGCCCCTGACCAACTTAAAGGCGTAGACCCAATGCAGTTATTGCATGGGCCGCTGTAAAATGCTGTGTACCTTCTTTTGGTTCAGGGTGCCCAGTCACCTCGTCTCGCCGACTCTGATCTAGCAAAGAGTCCCAGATCAGCACGCTTCCTTCCTCCATGTTTGACAGTTGTGTCACACAACCACTGAGGAACCATCTTTCTCACCTACTAAACGCACGGTACAAAAACCCTCGTGAAACTGCAGAATTCTAACTTGATTCATCGGTCCAGAAGACCTTTCCAGCTTTTCAGGTAGTCAACTGTGTGCTTCATGGCCCAGGTAATCCTCTTTTTAATTATTTTGCCATCTCAGCAATGCTTTCTTACTGCCACGACGTGTCAAAAACCTGGCAGCTCGAAGTCTTCTCTTCACAGTTGAAACTGAGACTTCCTTACTTCGAACCAGTGCTATTTGAAGCTTGCTGCCTGTGAGCCGCCTATCACGCAAGCTGTTGACTCTCAGAACTTGTCTTCTGATTGTGTTTTTGGCTTTGGTTCTGCCAGACCTCTTCCTCAGCAGTTTCTCCAGTTTCCAAGTGCCTTTTGATGGTGTAGGAAACTGTACTCACTGACACCTTGGCTTCTGCAATTTCATTCAGAGGAAAGACCTACACTTTTAAGGGTTAATAATGGGTCTGTCCGTCTTCCTTTTTAATTGTCTTTTTCGTAACCATTATGATAGCAATATATACTTCTGAAGTGCAATAGTTGTTCAAAAATAATGCTTCAGAGGGTGTATAAACATACTGTTCCAACACTGCTTTATACAGAGAGAGGGTTTGTTCCTAACAAACAAAAGGCTGGGACCACCGGTCGGATTGTTTTGCATCAAACTTATCAAGGCTTAATTTC
Source organism: Eptatretus atami (assembly GCA_035128595.1). NCBI lineage: Eukaryota > Metazoa > Chordata > Myxini > Myxiniformes > Myxinidae > Eptatretus > Eptatretus atami. The sequence goes on from CM068963.1 coordinate 117,445,918, forward strand.
TTCCATTGCTGCCAGAAACAACTGCCAGTCAGTTTGCTAACGATTACTTGTTTCCCTGAAAAGGGCTCTTTTTTAACAACTCTTGAATTTACATTATTTGCAGTTTTTTGGCTAAACCTAAACATTTTATTTTTAACCTCTGGCAGTTTAACGCCTTAGCCTTGCTACCATTTCAGGTTATTCACTGGACTTGAACTGCTTAATTTCAGTAAAAACTGGGGAAAAATGGGGTGTTCTAAAACTTTTGGACCGGAGTGTGTTGTGTGTGTAAATATATATATATATATATATATATATATGGATCAATCAAACTCCCATGGCTGCGCTAGCCGAAAGCAGCTGCCACCAAAGGCAACCAAGGAAAGCTTACCAAGTAAGCCTTTTGCCTGTGTCAAACCCTTCAAGAGTTCCTCCACAACTGTAAAGAACATTTACAAAAATTGCACACACATGAAAATCCCAATGCGACACACCCCATCAGCTGCTGGACCAGTTTCATCCACTCAATTGGTGAATCAGCAACCAGTGCAGACACACATGGCATACCAAAACAAGGCTCCCAAGCATGCTACCAATGCAAATGTCAAAAACCAGTCAATACGTACATGAAATGAAGAAAGACCCACCACATCTCTCACTGTGAGTGGAGGGAATTAACCAATCAGCCTCTCACCTAATCTAATCTAATCAGTCGGTCCTTGTAACACAACCAACCTCCCACCAAATTTTCATCAGAATCCGTCCACAACTTTATGAGATATCCTGCACTCAAATAAACAGACAAACAAACAAGAAGAAGACATCATGCAGAGCACGATACTTGCAGAATCCACCCCCCCCCTTCTCAAAGATTGCAATGGATACATCAAAAATTGTCCATTTCTATAAATTTAAATTGACAATATTAATCAAAAGCTCAGTCACTTGGATGAAAATTTATTATTTTTAGAAAATTGATTGATTTTAGAAGGTTGACCTTTGAGTTGGACCTTTGACATTTGATCTCAGAGATAGTTTTAGTTTCCAAAATCAGTGATGCACTATTGCAATTTGCAAACTTAACTTTTCAGGTTAAAACGAGATGAAAAAATTGACAATTTTTTTCAGATGAATTCGATTTTAGAAGTTTGGACCTTGAGTTGACCTTTGACCTTTTGACCCCAAATAAGTTGAATCTTCCAATTCAGTGATGCAATATGGCAAATCCTGTTCAACTCTTTCAAGCGAAATCAGATGGAAAAAAGGACGATTTTAGTACATTTGACCTCCAAAATCAATACACTCTCAGTGAGATTTACGTCTACAACTGGTAAAGTTTCATTGACGATCGGTTGGAATTGTGACCTGCATGCGATTTGACAAACAGACAAAAGGGGAAAAGATATAAAGGATCGCGTGCAGAGCACGATACTTGCAAAATCCCCCAAAACAAATTCGACCTTAACATATTGGTGATTGAATTCAGCGACATGATACGCAAATCCTCTTCAAATTCAAGTCAAAGGGATAAAAACTGAGATTTTAGAAATACCACCTAAGATGTTGACCTTTTGGGCCTATGTCGACCTTTTGGCCCAATTTTGAACCTCAAACATCATTGGTGCTTGAATTCAATAAGCTGATTTGAAAATCCTGTTCAAATGGTTCTGCAATCGGATGAAAATTAAGGACTTAAGAAATTTGAACAAATTTGTTGGACCTTTGGCCGATGTTTGACTTTTTGACCTTTGACCACAAAAAAAATGATAGGCTTTCTTGCTTATAACAAAAACACGACCACGTGGTGAAGTTTGTGAAGCTCGCGTTAAAATTGTGACCTGTAGACGACAAACAGGACAAACAGACAGACAGACAGACAGACAGACAGACAGACAGAATAACAAAAAATCGACTGACCAATATTACTTGAAAAAAAATCTTCGATTTTGCAATATAACAAGAAGATGACGTCGTTGCAGTGCACGATACTTGCAAAAAATCCAAAAAACAAATTTGACCTTCAAAAATAATTGGTGTTGAATTCAATGACCAAAATATGCAACTCTTCAAAATTTCAAAGTGAATCCGATGAAAATTGACAATTTTAGAAATCCAGCCTATGTTTGATCTTTGGCCTATGTGACCTTAAAAAATAATTGGGTCAATTCAATGACCCTGATGTGGAAATCCTCCTTCAAATTTCAAGTCAATGGTATGAAAAATGAAGTATTTAGAAACACCACCTTCGTTGTTGACCTTAGGGCCATGTTGACACCTTTTCGTCCATGTGACCTCCAAAAATAAATTTGGCTGGTTGAATTCAGTGACCATTAAATATAAGTTCCCTTCAAATTTCAAGTCAATCGGTATGAAAATTGAGGATTTTAGAATATCAAACTAAAATTGTTGACCTGGCCGATGTGGACCTTTTGGTCGGTTTGTTTGACCTCAAAAATAATTGGCTTTTTTTTTGTGGGCGACATTGACGAGATCGTATTTGAGAGCTAACACGCAGATGCACAGCAAGGGGGCAGGAGAACAGGAGTTGTGGGAGAGGGAAGGACAAAACAGTGGGGAACAAGAGACATTAAGCAGATCTGTGAAGCGAGAAGGGATGGGGCGGGGAACACGGGAATACAAGATGGAGCACTTACGGACTTTGAGGAAGGAAAACGAGGGAATTTGAAGGGAGGTGGGTTTTGGCGTGAATTAACAGGGGTAGCAAAAAGATCGAGGATTGGATGGGGACGATAAGAGGTGGTGGTGAACATCAGTTTTGAAGGCCTGGAGGAAGAATGGGATTGAAGAGGATTGTGGGAGTTTATTTCAAAGGTGGGGAAAAAGAGGAATGAAAAATGAAGGTGAGCAGTGATTCGTGAATTTTGGTAGTTTTACGATTAGGGTGTTGTGGTGGACCTTGAGTGCCTTGCAGAAATATGGTGGGGACATATCACAGACAGAGCGGGGGTGGGGGGCGGGCGAGACCGGAGAGGAGACGGTTTAGAAGACAGAAAGACCACTGACCTGCCTACGGTGAGAGAGTGAGAGGCCCCAAAGACTCAGCCTCATCGTGGAGATACCAATGATCCTAAATGCCTTTGGTTTCTACAGCGTGAAGTCAAGAAAGGTGAGAGGCAGGAGCACCAGCCCAGAAGGAGAGCAGTACCCATTAGGCTGCAGACGAAAGCTTTTTGTAAGTTGGTCAGGAACTAAGGTGGAGCGAGGAAGGATTTGCACGATGGGGAGGATTCCCAGTCGGCCGACTGGCTTTGTAGGCCAGGTTGAAAATGTGGCTTTTCCCAGTTAAAAGATTCATGTCGACAGTAGACCCAAAAGCTTGAATGAAAGGACCTCTTCCAGAGTATTGTTGAGAAAGTAGATGGGGGGGGGGGGGGTTCCAAATGGTCCTTTCGTGGAGAGATAGAGTGTGAAATTTGTTCAGGATTTAAAAGACATGTTCCACGTGTTGGAGCAGTTTGTGATTTTACCCAGATCTGCAGAGAGCGAAGAAGCTGCGGATTGCCGGTCTGAGGGATGACAGATGCTTAGACAGAGGGTTGGAGTCATCAGCAAAGAGATAAAGAGGATTTTCCAGAGAGTCGGAGAGATCATTGATGAAAACCAGAAAAAGAACAGGGCCCAGAACACTGCCTTGAGGAACCTCCAGCCTGGCAAGGAAGAGGGGATGAAAGAACTCCATTTAGGGCCACACGTTGGCTGCGAAAGGCGAGGAAGTCTGCGAGCCATGAGTGGAGATGGCCTTGGATTACCATCGGAAGAGGTTTGTTGAGCAGGGCGGGACCAGACCGTGTCAATGCATGCAATATGTTGAGGGATATTGGGACCTGATTTTATGTCTGGCATTGAGGACCCCATCCATTGTTGGAGAGCAGAAAGCAGCATTTCCAGGGTAGAGTGACCGGTCTGAACAAATTGATGATCGGAAATCAGGCCATTGGAGAAGAGGGAGGATTTATGTCTAAGCGATGAAGG
>CM068963.1:117477104-117495811 GCA_035128595.1 Eptatretus atami
CCAGTGGGATATAAAACGTAAACTGTTCAGCCTTGCGGCGGTTTGCGCTCCACAGAGTGCCCTTCTAGTTTTCTCTGTTAATCTGACTTATTCACATGTTATCGACATTTTTTAGTTTTATCACTTTGGAGTAGTTTTGGAGGACTTATTTAATTTAAGGACTTAATATGGGAGTTTGGGAGTATTTTAAGCTTGATTTCAAAGCATCATGAAATAAGCTCATGTGGCATCAAAATGTGAAAACATGGAAGGGTTGAATACTTTTGCAGGCCACTGTATATTAGGGGCCATGCATGCATGTTCCAGACCCCTCGATATCTTTAGACTCCTTGAGACTCTTTCGACTCTTTCGACCCTCGATATCTGACAAACCCAAAGACCCCTTAAGACCCCTTTATTCTCTTAAGACCCTTCAGACCCCCAAGAACCCAAAGAACTTGAAGACCCGCTAAAATCCTCAAGATGCTTAACACCCCTCATCACCTTTAAGACCCCCCCCCACCAAAAAAAAACCCCCCTTCATACCCTTTCCTTTCGAACCTTTCATACACTTGAGACCCCAGGAGCCTTTAGACCACACAAACCATTTCGACCTTTACATCCTTTCTTTCCCTTTGGACCCATGAGACCTTTTAGACCTCTTAAACCTTTCAGACATGTTAGACAGATTAGATCCTTGACCACTTCGGCTTTAGAACATTTCGTCCTTTTTAGACCATTTTTACATGCTTGAGAGATTGGACCCTTTCAACCCCTTCAGGCTTAGACCCTAACTACAATTGGACCGTACACTATGAAACACAGACTTTACTTTTCACAAGTAATGTTCAAACTCGACCCACCCAGAGGGTGGTACTCTGCTCGTTATTTGTGAAAATTAAATGTAAATTCGTTTAAAATTTCTGAGCTATCTTGTCCACTTGGATGAAGGAATGATAATATTGATGAAAATGTCACTTGTGTTCCTTACCAGTGAACGTGGGGCTTTTTATTGTGCCTCTTCTTTCTGTTGAACCACGACGATGGTCAAAACGATATTACGACCACAAATAAGAAGATCGCAATGGATACGGACACCACATCACGAAATGTGGAGATCAGTGGTTTCTCCGCATCCTCATTCTGGAAAATGTATGGACATGGAAAAGGGCAGGGACAGGAGAAAAGTTTGTTACATTTGAAATTAAACTAAACAATATATTTACAATTATTTAACAAAAACCAAAACTTCGTGACAAAGAACAAGATGTTGGTGAAATTTTTTTTGAGTATTTTTTTTGAGTACAAAAACAACGGGTCATGGAATGTATGAGAATTTATCATTTGTTTAAGATAAGGGTTTAGACCCAACTTTTGCAACGGTACAACATCATCATCATCCATCATCATCCCGTTTTCAATCCTCTGCAGGATGAAGGTGTCATTGAACTCACACTGGGTACATTCGTTTCGTGACCATGTTTGTCAAGCACAGTTTTGTAAAAGGGTTTTGAAAGCAATTTGTGATTTGTTCAGGATGTTGGTGATAACTCGCCTACTCTTTGTGAGAAACACCGTGGGATCTTTAACGTCCACCAATAAGTAAAGTATACCGTGAAGATTCCTCCATCAACACGACCATGAAGGAGCTTCTTGAAGGGACAAATTCCAACTTTGCTCTGGTGGGAAGGTTACCCTAAACACCTGGCAGTTTCTAACCAAAGATAAACTCTCTTTATATTCCTCATCACATCCTCACGGCAATGAGGGATCACAACCATTGAAAGGACAGAAAAGGAAGATTAAATATGGGATTTAAACTGTGCATCAACACACACTGGCCTACTCCTTTTTAAAGGCTGCTCCAGGAATCTTCGACTTCTACAAAAAAGTGCCATTGGACAAAACAGCCAACTTAATTTGGTCTCTGAAGGGATGCGAAGTCAACCCGGCTGTCCCATTGTGACGCAATATCCTGGTTGTGGTGCACAAGGATGACAGCTTTTATAGTCGGAACCGATTACAGTGGAATTAAACTCGGATAAGACAAAAGAAAATGTCCCAAACAGGTTCCCTGTAAAACCACAAATGTATCCGGTTTACCAACTTGAAAAAGTACCAACGTGTGACATTTTGTGTGTACCTTTCCCGAGGGTATCTTACAATCCCCACTTACGTGCCAGAGTGACCTGGAGGTTTCACTACCGAGGACCAGCAAGACCACGATGATAACCCATGTCATCTCCGGTGGCTGGTGCATGCCAAGCATCGAACTGGGGAACTAACAATTTAACGATTTATTCCACATTGTTCGACTGTGACGTCATCATGCACTGTGACCATGTTATCCACATTGCGTCATTGTTACGGTACTGGTTCTAAAATTAATTATTAAAATCTTCAGAGTTTATCTCTAAATACAGGAAAGTGCAAAATAGTTTCAATTTAACAATCAAGGAAATTACAAAACAATAAATAAAATTGAAATTTCAATTTACCATCACAATCACAACTACAACAACCACAACTACCATTACCACTCTCATCACCACCACCACCACACTATCACCCTCAACACCACCTCCACCACAACTGCTATTGTTACTCTCAACCCAACTTCCACCACCACCATCACACCTACCATTACCATCTCAACACCACTTCTTCCACCACTACCACAACCACTCCCATCACAACAAACATTGTCACTCTCAACACCACCTCCACCATCATCACCCTCATCACCACTTCTTTAACATGACCATCACTCCTCCAACCAGAGATCGCTCCCTGTCCTTCCATCTTTCCCAATCCCACGGTTAATTCCCAATTGATCCCAGGATTTAACTCCAATACAAGTTTATATTTCGGACCCTCGGAATGAAAAGGTACCAATATCGAACAAACCGTTTCACATGGATCACCTCGCCGCCATTGGACCATTTGAATTGCATCACACCTGGTAATAAATGTGAATTGTTACTCCCAACTTGCCGGCTCCATGATACAAGACGCCATTTGCATTTTTCCCTCCATCCGTACTCCGTGTGGAATCCCGTGCAGGCACGAACAACTTGAGAGTGTTAAAACTAGCAATACACCACCCGTTCCCTTTTACATTGAACCACACAAACTACTAATAAACGAACTCCTGTCGTGTTGAGTTCCTTCCCGAGTCCGTCATCTCTTACAATCCCCTTACCTGCTGCGGAGGTCGCGATGTCCCACCAACGACGACCAGCACGAAGAGCGCGATAAGAAGCAACATCTCTGCCGTCCGTCGATCCTCCAACTGACGTTTCAACAATACGTCTCGACCTTATGTATTACCTTTTGGTGGAATTATCATTGTGACGTCAAACAACCTCTGTGACGTCAGTGTGGTTGGTGTTTGACGAGAACGAATTGATCGGATCGGGATACAGATAGGAGAATGTATTTTCATTTTCAAATGATTCTTCACCATTCAGATATGGGGACAAAACGATATATGGCACGATATCCCAAAAAGTGATATGGACGGACTATGACCAGTGATGTCATGCAACGTTGAGAAACCGGATTGTGGAAAATGTCCGCTGTGACGTCATCGACAGATTTACCATTACATGATGTTTTAATATGACACCATTTGAGGCTAAAATGAGTGATAAATGAAACACGCACATTTTACCATGGTAAACAAAACCATAAATAACACTCACACGTCACACTCACTAAATCTCACAATGAAGAATCACCTTTCAGTACGAGTTAATCTCAAACCACCAATTTTACACAAAACTGGATATTTCAATAAATAATGTGGCATGGTGAACGTCATCGATTTACTTCCTGTTCTGTTTTGGGTTATTTTGACTTATAATGTACAATAAAATATACAATGTACAATATAAATATACAATAAAAATATTACAATGTACAATAAAATATCAATGTACAAATGAAATATACAATGTACAATATAAATATACAATAAAAATATAACAATGTACAATAAATATACAATGTACAATAAAATATACAATAAAATATACAATGTACATTAAATATACAATGTACAATATAACATATACATCATATAAATATACAATTACATATAAATATACAATGTACAATATAAATACAATGTACAATAAATACACAATGTACAATATAATATCAATGTACAATATAATATACAATGTACATATAAATACACAATGTACAATATAAATACACAATGTACAAAATATACAATGTACAAATATAATACACAATGTACAATATACAATATACAATGTACAATATAATATACAATGTACAATATAAAATACACATGTACAATATAAATATTACAATGTACAATATAAATAACAATGTACAATATAAATATACAATGTACAATATAAATATACATGTACATATAAATACACATGTACAATATAAATATTACAATTAAATTTACAATATAAATATACAATGTACAATATAATATACAATGTACAATATAAATAAACAATGTACAATATAAATATACAATGTACAATATAAATACACATGTACAATATAAATACACAATGTACAATATAAAATATACACATGTACAATATAATATACAATGTACAATATAAATACACAATGTACAATATTATAACAATGTACAATATAAATATACAATTACATATAATATACATACAATATAAATATACAATGTTACAATATAAATATACAATGTACAATATAAATATACAATGTCAATATAAATACACAATGTACAATATAAATACACAATGTACATTATATCACAATGTACAATATAATTACACAATGTACAATATAATACACAATGTACAATATAATACACAATGTACAATATAATATACAATGTACAATATAAATACACAATGTACAATATAATATACAATGTACAATATAAATATACAATGTAAAATTAAATACTGTACAATATAAATACCAATGTACAATATAAATACACAAGTCAATATAAATATACATGTACAATATAAATTACACAATGTACATAAATAACAATGTACAATATAATACACAATGTACAATTAAATAACAATGTACATATAATAACAATGTACAATATAAAATATACAATGTACATATAAATATACAATGTACAATATAAATATCAAATGTACAATATAAATACACAATGTACAATATAAATACACAATGTACAATATAAATATACAATGTACAATATAAATACACAATGTACAATATAATACAACAAGTACAATATAAATATACAATGTACAATTAAATACACAATGTACATATAAATACACAATGTAAATATATACAATGTACAATATAATTACACAATGTACAATATAAATATACAATGTACAATAAATTACACAATGTACATATAAATATACAATGTACAATATAAAATATACAATGTACAATATAAATATACAATGTACAATATAAATATACAATGATACAATATAAATACACAATGTACAATATAAATATACAATGTACAATATTAACATCACAATGTACAATATAAATATACAATGTACATATAAACACAATGTACAATACTAAATATTACAATGTACAATATAAATAATAATGTACAATATAATATACAATTGTACAATATAAATAACAATGTACAATATAAAATAAATGTACAATATAAATACACAATGTACAATATAATATACAATAGTACAATATAAAATATACCAATGTTACAATATAAATACACAATGTACAATATAAATATACAATGTACAATATAATACACAATGTACAATATAATATACAATGTACAATATAAATACACAATGTACAATAAATATACAATGTACAATATAATACACATGTACATATAAATAACAATGTACAATATAATACATTACAATATAAATACACAATGTACAATATAATACACAATGTACAATATAAATAACAATGTACAATATATTAACAATGTACAATATAAATCACAATGTACAATATAATACAATATAATATAATAACAATGTTACAATATAATATAACTGTACAATAAAATATACAATGTACAATATAAATATACAATGTACAATATAATACACAATGTAAATATCAATATACAATGTACAATATAAATATACAATGTACAATATAATTACACAATGTACAATATAAATATACAATGTACAATATAAATATACAATGTACAAATTAAATATATGTACATTAATTACAATGTACAATAAATCCAATGTACAATATAAATATACAATGTAACAATAAATTACACAATTACAATATATAACAATGTACAAATTAAATATACAATGTACAATATAAATACACATGTACATATAAATAACAATGTACATATATACAATTACAATATAACAAGTACAATATAAATACACAATGTACAATATAAATACACAATGTACAATATTAAATACACACATGTACAATATATACTCAATGTACAATATAATAACAATGACAATATTAATACACATGTACAATATTGTTACGGCTCTGGAAATTCGCAACACCATAGAGGTCCCGTAGGTGAGATATATTTCTTAAGTAATGTGTAGTTAGCCCAAACCCTTGTATAGAGGGAATTAATGTGATTCATTCGGGCTGCGATCCTTTGAGTTAGGCGTTTTTCTGTTCTACCTTTGTTTTGAGCCACCCACGCCAACAACAAACAACAACAACGCCGCAGCAAAACCTACCTTCACCACTCGCTACCGCAAACCTCACATCACCGCCATTCCAAACAGCGCCATGGCCATCGGACACCGCCGAAAACCCTCCACCCTTCTCCTACGGCCATTCCCGCACCACCTGTGGACGCCGAGCGTCGAGCTGTCTTCAGCGAGACACGCGAGACGCGAGTGCAGATGGCGGGGTTTTCTGAGGAGAATTCGGATCAGGAATGATGCACGCCACATCTGATCCACCAATCAGGAAGCGCGGGCGGCTTGGCCCCGCCTCCAGACGCGCCTGACGAAAATCGGCATATGCAATTTGAGGATCAGGAATGATACACGCCCCCCTTTTTCTCCGTCCAATCGGCGAGCGTGGCTCCGCCCCTGAGGTCGTTTGGATCCGATAATTTGCATATGGTGGGTTTCCGAAGCCGATAAAAAGGCGAGCTCAGTGAGGAGCTGGAGCAGATCGGTGGAGCAGTATCGTGGGGCGAAGTCAGTATCGAGCAGTATCGTGGGCGAAGCCAGTAGTCAGTATCGAGCAGTATCGTGAGCGAGCTCAGTTGAGCAGTATCGAGCAGGTGTCGGTGGAGCAGCAGATCGGTGAGGAAGTCAGTTTGGCTGGGTCGTTGGAGACGGAGCTCGAGGAGATCGGTGAGGCGAGAATCGGTGGGGCAGACGGCTGCGGAGGCGAACGGCTGAGGTGGACCTGGAGGCTCGCGTCGCGGATCCAAGCCAGCCAGCCATACTCCCTCCCAGAGCATAAACATTCCCCTTTTTCCCCGCGCTGAGAGAGTGCGACAAGGGGCCCCGTTCCCACTTACACCAGCAGGTGCCCACGGAACCGCCGTGCAGCGACATTCTGCGGCTCGCCACGAGGGCGCGGGTAGGACCCTTCGGTCTCGTGGGCCTGGCCGCTCATCAGGTCCCACGCGCATTAGGCCACGGGCCCAGTCTGACTCCCTTGCCTTTGAGGGGGTCTTTTCTTTGCTTCGGTGTGAATGCGTGTGTGGCGCCGTGGTTTGTAAGGTAGTAACTGTATAAGTGGTCCGTGTGTCGTGTAGTCGGTTTTAACTCCTTTTATATGTGCATTTCTTTTGTTCAATGTGATATATGTGCAATCGCTTTTTGTGATGTAAATACATGCTGTTTGCTTTACGTGTGCTATAGGTGTGATCCGCGTGCCGCGGAATAAATGTGTTGTGTGAACTGTTTTCCCGTTTCGCTTCGTCTTTTCTTTAATTGACCTCCATCCTGCTTCACGTAAAGGGTCGTAGTGGGTGCAAAACGCCCGTAAATAATCTGAACCGTCGAGGTCGACGATAACACGCTCGGTTATCCCGATAGTACGGAACGGCGCCCAAGCGGCTCGTGTCCGAAGTCGACCTGCGGCGAGTACGATCGCCGGTTTCATCCGCTGCGGTACTTAGGTAGTCGAGTTTGGCGAACAACCCTATCCTACGCGGGTGGCCGATTGGCACGATTGTGGTGAGCCGAAAGCCCACCCGTGACTGGATCCCGGCGTTAGCGGAGGGTCACGACTGAATTGTCCGTCCGGTGGGCGAGGCGGTCGCGTTCGAGTCGGTGGCCGATCGCACGCGACGGGCGCGAATCGCACACTGGTGTCAGGGTGGGATTCAAATCCCTCCCGTCTCCAAGCTAAATTCACGGGAATCGGTCCAGGGTGAGAGGAGCGACCCCGATTCCTCAAATTACGAGCGATTCTAAATTTAACCCCTTACATGAATAAGAGGCGTCTCAAGGCGAGCGGGAGCGGGGGTATAGAGATGTATATGTGTAGTGATGTAGTCCATGTCCAGGATGAGACCCCCATGCAGAAATGCTTAATGAGCAGGAACAATTTCCCCCCCAACTGAACCCAGGGCCCGAAATGGGCGCGGCGCGGCGAGGGCCGCGGTGTATGACACCCCCCACCGCCTCCGTCAAAGTCCTTCCCCAGTCGCCGGCGGCCGCGCTGAGGGTGAAGCGATTGCCGCGGACCCACTTAACGTGGGCCAGGTAAACATGATTTTGCAGGCAATAAGCGGAATGAAGCAGCAAATGAGCGAAATGAAACGAAATAAAGGAGTGAACAAGCAGATGGAAACAAACACAACGAAATGAACGGCAAATGGATGGAATGAACGAAAAAATGGATGGAAACGCACTCAAATGGAAAACAAACAAAAACGAAATGAAGGAGAAATAAAAGAAATGCGGGTGAAACGCAGCAAATAGGCCAATGCTGCAGGCGGGCATGAAGGCAACAACAGCGAGTGCGTAATGGCGACGCCACGTGTGGGAGCGAACGAGCTGGGAGGGGGTGCAACGGTTGTCAGGCCGCGGTGAAGCGGGGAGAAAAAAAATATTCGGGAGACGTGTTGGGCGAGAAGCGTGGAGGTACGGAAAAAGTGACGGTGACGAGAGGGAAAAATTATGGGGTTACGGAGACTGCACGAAGGAAAAAAAATAGTGGAGTGTGAGAAAGACTTCAAGACATGACGAAGAGAGTTGATAAGCGGGGACGGGAGGTAAAAACGGAGACAGAGGAACTGGGAAGACTGATAGACAAACACAAGGGCAAGATGGAAGAACAGTTAGAAGCCAAAGCAAGGTCGGAGTGTGCGGAGATGAGAAAAGAATTGGGAGAAGAAACTGAGTTACAGAAACACCAGACAAAGAGACGGAATTACAAGACGAATGAAGATGTTAAAGAGGAAAGGAAGGAGACAGAGAATGAACGTTAAGGAGCCACACTGAGCAGATTGAACAATTAGAAGCCAAAGCAAGTTGGAGTGTGCGGAGATGAGAAAGGAATTGGAAAAGAAAGCTTCTGAGTTCAAAACGAGCTGAGGATGTGAGAGAGGAAAGAACGAGAACGGAGAATGAAACGTTAAGGACACGCTGTACAGATCGAACAGCTGGAAGCAAAGGCCAGATTTGGGAATGAGATGCAAGAAGAGTAATGATGGAGAACGAATGAGACAGAAGAAGGAATCGATCAATGGAAGGAACCACGAGATTGCAGAATGAGGACAAGAAGAGTCTGAAAGAACAAGGATTACGACGGGAGAACGAGTCAGTCAGTTGAAAAGAAATAACGAGATTACAGAATGAGGAACAAGAAAGACAGTGGAATAGGATACAAAGAACAAGGAATGAGACAGGAGAAAGAAATCTGTCAGTTGAAAGAAATAACGAGATTCAGATGAGGAACAAGAAAGACAGTGGATAGGAAATACAAAGAAAAGGAATGAGGCAGGAGAAAGAAATCTGTCAGTTGAAAGAAATAACGAGATTGCAGAACGAGGAACAAGAAGACAGTGGAATGAAAAACTGAAGAGTTATGAATTTGAAACTGAACCAAAAGGAAAAAATAGTTGGAATACGAGGAGAAAATGAAGGAGAAGGAATGAAGCAGGAAGGAGAAATCAGGAGATTGAAGGACACAACGAGATTGGAGAGGAAGAGCGAGAGGAACAATGGGATAGAAACAAAAAGAACATGCAGCCGGTTGACACATTGAAAGAAAGGCAAGGCTGGAGTGCGAGAGATAGACAAAGAACAGCGAATGAAACACAAAATGGAGATGAACCACATGAAGAAAACCATGAAACTGCAGAGAGGAAAGACAGGAGAAGAAACAAGGAAGGTAATGAGACAGCAGCAAATGAAACACAAGAAAGAGATTAACCAAATGAAGCAAACCATGAACTGGAGAAGGAAGGACAGGAGAGGAAGCAGGAAGGGTAATGGAGAAAAGCGAATGAGCACAGAAGGAATGGGCCATTGAAAGAAACGATGAGATTGGGAATGAGGAGCATGAGGAAGAGTGGGAGAGAAAACAAAACTATACGAGTTTGAAATTAATGAACTGAAGGAGAGAATGAAATTGAAATCCAGAGAGATGGAAAACTCCAGAAAGAACAGAAACTAATAGATGTATAGAGACCAGGGAGATAGAGAAAATAGAGGAGAGACTGCATGATAATGACGGGGTTAAGGAACAGAACACACACCCACAGAGGTAGTGGAGGATAATGGGGGTGAGCTCGGGCTGGGGTAGAGACCGGTGTGAGCAGCTGGATGGCTGCCTCCAGGAACGAGAGGGAGTATGCCCCTTGAGGCGAATCACGACCAGGTGGGTTCGGTCGTGCAGCGGAGGTTGAAGGGACGAGTGCTGTGGACGAGTGCCGTGTAGCTTGGGGGGTACAGAGGCCCGGGAACCCTTGTGGGGACACGAATCCCCAGTGTGGTTGTGCAGGGCTGTGTGTTTGCGAGTGTGCGGAGATGCGTGCTTTCCAGCACGCATGGTGTGAGTGAGACCCCTGTGCAGTGGAAGGTTGGGTGTGAGTGAGAGGGTCCGTGTGAGGGAGCCGTGTTGTGAGTCTCTGTATGAGGGAGATGTCGGTCGGCATGCGTGAGCATGCAGCCGCGTCTCCGGTGTGAATGTGAGTGTGATGGAGTGGAGTCTGTCGTCGATGACACGCAGGTGTGCGTGGGTGGAACGGAGACGACGGCGACAGAGGGACAAAAGCCGGGTAGCGGCTGTAGCTGTTGTGGGGACCGTGCCGGGTTCACCCAGCAGCGAGCGCGAGGTCCGTGCTGTGCAGCGCACGACCCCCACGTGCTCGCTTGCGGGAGTGAAGCCCGGTCCGGAAACGCAGCGGTGGATTTGCCGATCCCGCGGACGGACAAGTCTAGGCAGGTAAACGGATTTGGATGATGGGTTCTCCACGCGAGCGGTGTTAGGGCTCAACGGGCAGAGCACATGTGTTTCGCGTGGGGAGCCCCTCGGAGTGCGAGGGTTGCTTTTGGGGTGCGCAGGGTGACGTCATGGCTGCACATGGGGTTGGAATCTGGCAGGAGGGGTATCCCTGCGGGATGGTACCGTCCAAGAGGGACGAGGTACCGTGCAGCTGCATGACGTCACGGGAAAGGTGCAAGAGCGCAGGCTGTGAGTTGCCGCGCTGGTGCTGCGCATAATTGGAATACAAAATTAACGGAAGCAAGCCTCGCTTCGGGTGAACAGGATTCCCTGGGCAAGGGGTGAAAGACCCCTTCCAGGGCACAGGATGGAACTAGCTAGGGGGAAGGGTTAGCTTAGCTAGACCGCTTCATGGGGCAGGGGTAAGTCTCATGGAGCCCGTGGAATGGATTAGGTAGAGGGATTGTAGTGAGCTTTAGGATGGGAAATAATTTTTGAGGATTTTTGGAGACAGTGACAGACTGTGGATGTGTAGAGGGGACGTAGCTTAGCTACGTAGTGTTAAATGGAACGTGCTGTAGTTTAAGGGTCGACGTGGGAGCACGAGTTAGTTAGGGGAGGTGGTAGAAGGATGGCAGGATCAGCGTGAGTGTGTTGAAGAGTTGGAAGTGTGAGTAAGTACATGATGAGTGAGTGAGGCCAGCGGGTCTGTGTGAGTGGAGCGAATGTGGAATGCATGGTGCGATGAGTGATTGGGGGGAGGAGTGACTCCCGCCAAGGGACCGGGGTCAGTAGTAGAGTGAGTTAGTGGGTTAGACAATTGGAAAAATGGAGGTCGTTTTGCTGTTGTGGGAGTGTAGGCTCGAAACCCGTTTGGAGGGGTGCAGGAGCCCTGTTGACGGGCTGGAGCGTGGCTGCGAACAGGTGAGTATCGCTGAGTGGGTACCCCGGGCACCGGGCTAGTCGGCCGTGGTAGGCCAAGGGCCCATGGGGGGCCGGTTAGCGTAGTGGGCCGGGTGCGCCGCTTGGTGGGGGGCCCGGGGCGCGTTAGCCGCGTGGGCAGTGTGTGGGCACGGGTGACCCTCGGAAAGGGGCCCGGGGCGCCAGCTGCACGTGTGCGTTTCAGGGGAGTTGCCATGGGGGGCACTCCCGTGTTTAGGAGCTGGTAGGCTCGGAGGCAGTGTAGTGCCCGGGGTGCCATCGTAGGGGAATCGGCAGAGGGTCGTGCCTGCCAAAGGGAGCACGCGTCCCAGCCACGAAACCGTGCAAGGGCACGAGGGAAATTGAGGGCGAGGCCCGAAATTGAGTGGCACCAACACAGGCGACGGGAATCTGGGTTTTTTAGAACCAATAGATTAAGCGAGAGGCGCTTGTTGAAAGCCCGGGGTAGTTTAACAGTTAAATGGTTAGGGTAGATTAGGAAGTGTACCCCTCCGCACCATCCATCCCTTCGCTCTCGTTTAGGGCCGCTGGACCCACTTTGGGTTAGAATCGCTGAGATTGGGAGGCCATCTTGAGGCTTGGTTGGGCCTCGGCACAGGACGCTAGCTCTCCCTTATTCCCTCCGGGAAGGGAACGTAGGGGTTGGGAGAAGGCTAGGTGACAGAATAGGTAGCCGAACAAGGACGATAAGGGGTTAGGGGACGATTATAGTGGGGAAGAAGTGAAAATAAAAACAACAAAAAAAAATAAGTTGGGGCTAAATTGGGTTTTGCAAATTAAGGGGGGGTAGGGACAGTGACAGGCAAAGGCGATAGGTGGGAGGGAGCAGGTGGGTAGGTCCGAGTCCACCTTCTGTGTGGCCAACACCACCGCACTCCCTCCACCAACCTCCACTGCAAGGCAAAGGCTGGCCAACTTCTCGTCTGCGGCTGTGTGCTGCGGGCCTGTGCGGCCAACTTCATCGGTGGTTTTTCTGCAAGGCCTGTGGCCGGATCGTCTGCTGTGTTTGCTGCAAGGCCTGTGCCGGCCGATCGTTCCGACGGCTGTTTTCTGCAAGGCCTTGCCGGCCAGTTCGTCTGCCGGCTGTGTTTGCCTGCAACGGCCTTTTTTGCAGGCTATGTTGCCTTTACCTTTGCCATGTATGCCCACTGCCCTGTTCACAGCCCGTTCGTTTTGCTTTTCCCCCCCTTTTCATTTCCATGCGCGCCAGGATCCGCAAGCAACAGTTTGCAAGCTGCAGGAACTGTCCTGTTGGCAGCTACACGGGCCTGCAGTGCGGCCCGTGCACCGGTTTCTTTTGACTCTCCTTTTTCCTGCAGAGTCCATTGATCCTGGGCCATGGTTTAGTGTAAAATTTGTAAGTTAAGGTGTTAAGTTGTATTGTAAATATGAGTGCGCCCCCGGCATGTATGTGTTAGCGCCGGCAATTTTATTTAAGTCGTTCGTGTGAGTGAGTTTGTTTAGTTAGTTACTCAGCCCTCAGGTTATTTATTTTGGGGACACGAATACCATGAATGTCGCACTCAGGGATCCGTAGGTAAAACGTACTAGGGGAGAACTAACCATGATGGCACACGATAATTTGACGATCGGGACGAGTCTGTAAAAAGGGGAGGGTAGTGTTACGGCTCTGGAAATTCGCAAACCACCATAGAGGTCCCGTAGGTGAGATTATTTCTTAAGTACATGTGTAGTTAGCCCAAACCCATGTTATAGAGGAATTAATTGATTCATTCGGGCTGCGATCCTTTGAGTTAGGCGTTTTTCTGTTCTACCTTTGTTTTGAGCCACCCACGCCAACAACAACAACAACAACGCCAGCAGCAAAAACCTACCTTCACCACTCGCTACCGCAAACCTCACATCACCGCCATTCCAAACAGCGCCATGGCCATCGGACACCGCCGAAAACCTCCACCACCTTCTCCTACGGCCATTCCGCACCACCTGTGGACGCCGAGCGTCGAGCTGTCTTCAGCGAGACACGCGAGACGCGAGTGCAGATGGCGGGTTTTCTGAGGAGAATTCGGATCAGGAATGATGCGCCACTCTGATCCACCCAATCAGAAGCGCGGGGCGGCTTGGCCCCGCCTCCAGACGCGCCTGACGAAAATCGGCATATGCAAATTTGAGGATCAGGAATGATACACGCCCCCTTTTTCTCCGTCCAATCGGCGAGCGTGGCTCCGCCCCTGAGGTCGTTTGGATCGATAATTTGCATATGGTGGGTTCCGGAGCCGATATAAAGGCGAGCTCAGTGAGGAGCTGGAGCAGATCGGGTGGAGCAGTATCGTGGGGCGAAGTCAGTATCGAGCAGTATCGTGGGGCGAAGCCAGTAGTCCGTATCGAGCAGTATCGTGAGGCGAGCTCAGTTGAGCAGTATCGAGCAGGGTGTCGGTGGGCAGCAGATCGGTGAGGAAGTCAGTTTGGGCTGGGTCGTTGGAGCGGAGCTCGAGGAGATCGGTGAGGCGAGATCGGTGGGGCAGGCGGCTGCGCGAGGCGAACGGCTGAGGTGGACCTGAGGCTCGCGTCGCGGGATCCAAGCCAGCCAGCATACTCCCTCCCAGGCATCAACAATTCCCCTTTTTCCCCGCGCTGAGAGAGGCGACAAGGGGCCCCGTTCCCACTTACACCAGCAGGTGCCCACGGAACCGCCGTTTGCAGCGACATTCTGCGGCTCGCCACGAGGGCGCGGGTAGGACCCTTCGGTCTCGTGGGCCTGGCCGCTCATCCAGGTCCCACGCGCATTAGGCCCACGGGCCCAGTCTGACTCCCTTGCCTTGAGGGTGTCTTTTCTTGCTTCGTTTTGAATGCGTGTTGTGGCGCGTGTCTTGTAAGGTGTAACTGTATAAGTGGTCCGTGGTGTCGTGTAGTCGGTTTTAACTCCTTTTATATGTGCATTTCTTTGTCAATGTGATATATGTGCAATCGCTTATTGTGATGTAAATACATGCTGTTTGCTTTACGTGTGCTATAGTGTGATCGCGTGCCGCGGAATAAATGTGCATTGTGTGAACTGTTTTCCCGTTTCGCTTCTTTCTCTTTAATTGACCTCCATCCTGCTTCACGTAAAGGGTTCGTAGTGGGTGCAAACCCGGTAAATAATCTGAACCGTCGAGGTCGACGATAACACCGCTCGGTTATCCCGATAGTACGGAACGGCCGCCAAGCGGTCGTGTCCGAAGTCGACCTGCGGCGAGTACGATCGCCCGGTTTACCATCCGCGTGGGTACTTAGGTAGGTCGAGTTTGGCGAACAACCCTATCCTACGCGGGGTGGCCGATTGGCACGTTGTGGTGAGGCCGAAAGCCCCACCCGTGACTGGATCCCGGCGTTTAGCCGGGAGGGTCACGACTGAATTGTCCGTCCGGTGGGCGAGAGCGGCTCGCGTTCGAGTCGCGTGGCCGATCGCACGCGCGGGCGCGAATTCGCAACAATATAAATACACAATGTACAATATAAATAAATACAATGACATAATAAATACAATGTACAATATAAATACAAATTAAAATACACAATTGTACAATATAAATACACAATGTACAATATAATATTACAATGTACAATATAAATACAATGCATAAATATAAATACACAATTACAATAAATAAAATAACAAATGTTACAATATAAATACACATGTACAATATAAATACACAATGTTACAACTATAAATATACAATGTACAATATAATACACAATGTACAATATAAATACAATGATACATATAAATATCACAATGTACAATATAATACACAATGTACAATATAAATACACAATGTACATATAAATATACAATGTACAATATAAATACAATGTACAATATAAATACACAATGTCACAATATATACACAATGTACAATATAAAATACACAATGTAACAAATAAATACACAATTTACAATATAAATATACAATGTACAATATTTAAATATACAATGTACAATATAAATACACAATGTACAATATAAATATACAATTTATAGAGACACGTGACATCCTGTGACGTGTTGTTGGAGTCTGGTGGGCTTGGCAGAAGGACGGAGGTGGGTGGAGTCGTGAGCTGTCGGGGACATCCTTCTCCCCAAGTTATGACCCAATTGTTATCTCCGCCACTGAAGGTGAAGGAGGTCATGTTTTCACCCCTCTCTGTCTATTTGTTTGTCTGTCTGTCTGTGTTCAGGATGCCTCAAACCGTTGTGCACGGATCCGGATCCGGATCTGGACGAAACTCGGTGGACAGGCTGGGTGTGTGACAAGGACGAATTGACTCGATTTTGGTGAAGATCCGAATCTGGATCTGGCACGACAATCATTTAATTCTGAAAGTGATTCTTCACCATTGAGAGATTGGGCCAAAAACGATTGTTGTGCATTTGATAACATTGTTGATTGCTTACGTGCTGCCCTGGGTGGAAGGCTTCAAAGTGTTCTTTGTCGAGCCCTTCTATTGGCTCATAGAAATCACATGATGTGCAGGTGAGGGAGCAGATTCGCCATTTTGTGATTTAGCAATGGTTGTGTGGTTTTTTCCTTGTGCCATCTGCCGCTCTTAAATATATCGTTTTTGGCCCTATCAATGGTGAGGAATCACTTAAAAAATTAAATAATCCTCTAATCCAGATCTGGATCTTCATCAAAATCGAATCGACTCTTCCTTCTCCCACACCCAACGTGTCCACCAAGTTTCGTCCGAATCCGTCCACACCTTTTTGAGATATCGTGCACACAAACAAACAGACAGAGAGGGATGAAGACATCACCTCCTTCAGCTTTGGTGGTGGAGGTAATGATGTAAAAGGATGTCGGGATGTTCCTCCAAAAAGGATGTAAACAATGTAGGGATGGTCACAAATGATCATGTGAAACCATCCCGACATGTTTCTTTAAATCATGGTAGTTCCGAGAAAAGACTGTGTGTGTGTGTGTGTGTGTGTGTGTGTGTGTGTGTGTGTGTCCTTTAATATTATTACCTCCACTTCCGAAGGTGATGGAGGTTGTTTTCACTCCTCTCTGCCTCTTACTTGCATACTCGAAGATTTTTAAAGTATATTTGTTTGTTGATTTTGTTATTCTGTCTGTTTGTTTAACTGTCAATCACCTACAGGTCACAATTTCAAATCGATCTTCACGAAACTTTACCAAGTTGTCGAGGTAGTCTCAACTGAGAAAAAAAATATATTGATTTTGAGGTCAAAGGTCATCTTGAGATCAAATTTCTAAAATCAATTTCAATCTGAAAAATAATCAATTTTCATCCGATTGACCTGAGCTTTGATTATGATTTTCAATTTTAATCTTAATGAAATGGACAATATGATGTATCCATGGCAACCTTTGGAGAGGATGGTGCATTTTACAAGTATCGTGCTCGACACGCCGGCTTTTTCTTGTTTGTTTGTCTGTATGCGGGATATCTCAAAAAGTTGTGGACGAATCCGCATGAAATTTTGTGGACAGGTTAGGTGTGTGACAAGGACGAACTGATTAGATTTTTTTGTGAAGATCCAGATCCGGATCCGACTACTGGAATTTTAAAAGTGATTATTCACCATCGAGAGATCGGGTCAAAAATGATAGATAGCACGATATCTCAAAAAGTTGTTGACGGATTCGGACGAAACTTGGTGGACACGTTAGGTGTGCGATGAGGAAGAATTGCTTCGATTTTCGTGAAGATGCAGATCCGGATCTGGATACGAGGATTATTTAATTTTTTAAGTGATTCTTCACCATCGAGAGATCGGGCCAAAAAACGATGATAGTCCTGTCTGGCATGGGACGGCATGTTCTCGTGGATCAGGCATCGTGGGGTGGAGGTGTGCGCTCCAACGAGTGCCATTCTAGTTTTAAATGTTTTTATTCCTTGTAAAATATTTACAGCCACAACCATGACCTGTGGACAAGTGTAATCCACATTGAGTATGGCTGAAGTTACCTGGGAGTCACACCTGTGTGGCACATGTCCACACGTGACCCTTCGATCATAAATTTCCTCGGATGTATTCGCATCCGTCGCAGTTTCCCACCTGTAGATTCAAGCAATCGGCTCGATGGTCACGGCTGAAGGCAGCCTGGTTTCCTGTTGGAGTTCAGGTACACAGTGCACTGCCCTGTGCCTTTGCACTCACTCGTGGAGGCTGGACGCGCCCTGGACGTGCCCCGGGGGCCGGACGTGCCCCGCGGGCTGAAATCCGTGAGTAAACTTTGGCGGTGTATTGACACAGTTGTTATTTCTGCAGTGGACGAATTGAAAGTTATTTCTCTAAATCATCTTCATTACGCGGAAGTGAAAAGTTCCGATTATTCCAAAATCAATTACGGACGGATGAAACCAGCGGCGTTTGATGTAAAAACGAATTTAAAAAAAGCGAGACAGAG
>CM068963.1:117508201-117519662 GCA_035128595.1 Eptatretus atami
ACTCCTCAGCTGCACCTCCTCTTTCTGAACTCTCTAATTTCCTCAGGTGTGTGTCTAATGGCACCTGTAATGTTTGCATAAGATAAGATTGTGGAAGTTTTATATCGGTTTCGCTCTGCCCTGTGTCTTCTTTTTGTAAATAATTGCATTTATGCCGCACCACACGAATCCTTGCTTTCCCTGCTGTCATATTGCTGAATGAAACCCTTCATTGTGCCACATGACCTTGCCACACACTTGCTTATCAATAAATTGCTTATAAATGTACCAAGCCTGTTTTGTCTTTTCTTTCATTGGTCCAGCATGATACGCACATTTGCTTCATTGGGAAGTTCTACCCCATTAATTTGCTTGTGTTAACCAGTGCACAATCATGATCGCTCGGCAGTAATCCGGGCATATACGTGAGGGCCGACACCCCATTTGTTCGGCCATCCACAGGTAAGATATCATGGGAGGTAGTGTAAACCCTGCCCAGATTGGCAGTGCCGATGGCATTTGTGGTTGCTTAGCAACCCGCCAGTGCACGCAGTAGTCTGTGCCCAGCGGCCTCAGGACCGGGCGTTCGGAGGGGACCCAACTTCTTCCCCTCGTGGCGAGCCTCAAATCCCAAGGCCGTAACTATATATATATATATATTGTTACGGCTGTGGAAATTCGCAAACCACATTCAGGGCCCGTAGGTGAGATATCTCTAAGTACATGTGTAGTTAGCCCCAAACCCGTTTAGAGGGAATTTATGTGATTCATTCGGGCTGCGACGCTTTGAGATAGCCGTTTTTCTGTTCTATCTTTATTTTGAACCAACCACGTCCCAACCGCCATCACACAACAACACCGAAACCACCCCGCCAGCCATCGTCACCAACTGCAACCACGCTCCAACCCTCGGACAACAACAACAACAACGCCAACAGCCACGACCTTACCTTCACAACTCGCTCCCACATCATCGCATCATGCCATTCCAAACGGCACCATGACCATCAAAGCACCACCGAAAACCCTCCACCACCCTCACCTCTCTCCTCCAACGGCCATTCCCGCACCACCTGTGAACACTGAGCGTCGGGCTGTCTTGGGCTCGTTCAGCGATACGCACCGAGCCGCGAGTGCAAATAGCGGCCTTTCCGAGGGAGAATTCGGATCACAAACGCTACACGCCCCTTCTGATCCGTCCAATTAGGAAGCGCGGAGCGGCTTGGCCCCGCCTCCAGGCGCGTCTGTGTGAAATCCATATATGCAAATTCTAGGATCAGGGGAGGTTCACGCCCCCTTTCCTCCGACCAATGGGCGAGCGTGCCCCGCCCCGAGGTCATCCTGATCCAGAAATTTGCATACTGTTTTCTCCTGCCGGCCTATAAGAAGGTGAGCGCAAGTCAGAGTGAGTGAGTTTTGGTTGGAGAGTCATCGGCAGAAGTGTGGCAGTGAGTCGAGTTGGTGGGAAGAGTGAGTGAGAGTTTTTGGTTGGAGAACGGAGTCGAGTCGGGTGGCGAAGGCATCGAGTGGGGTTCTGCAGTTGGCTGAGGAGAATTGTGGGAAGAGCCCAAGGAGCTCGGGTCCGAGGCAGGGAAGATGCGGTCGGCGACGAGGTCGCGGTGGGATCGCTCGTCGCGGGACCAAGCAGCCAGCCATTCTCCTCCCCCAGGGCATCAACAATTCCCCCTTCCCCCGCGCTGAGATAGTGCAAAAAGGGGCCCCGTTCCCACCCCACTCCAAGCGGGCCAACGAAACCCGCGAAGGAGCACGAAGTCGGGGCACCGCCGCGCAGCCACATTTGCGGCTCGTCACGAGGACGCGGTAGGACCCCCCGCTTCGCGGCCTGGCCGCTCCTTCAGGTCACGCGCACATATTGGCCTACAGGCCCGTCTGCCCCCTTGTCTTTGAGGGTGGCCTTTGCTTTCGAATGAATGTTGTTGGCGCCGTCTGTAAAGTAGAACTGTATAAAGTGTTGCCGTGTGTGCACGTAGTCGGAGTAGATCTGCGTCGTTGTTGCTTTTGTTTTTGCTGATATATGTGCATTCTGACTGTTTGACTGTATATGGGTGCTTTCCGTGGGCCGGGTAATAAATGTGCTTTGTGTTGAACTGTTTTCCCGTTTCGCTTCGTCTTTTCTTTAATTGAATCTCCATCCTGCTTCACGTAAAGGGTTCGTAGTGGGCTTAATACGCCCGATAATTAATCGGAACGGTCGAGCCGACTATAACACCGCTCGGTTATCCCGATAGTACGGAACGGGCCGCCCAAGCGGCTCGCGTCCGGAGTCGACCTGCGCGAGGTGCGATCGCCCGGTTTACCATCCGCGTGGTACTTAGGTAGGTCGAGTTTGGCGAACAACCCTATCCCACGCGGGTGGCCGATTGGCACGATCGTGGTGAGGCCGAAAGGCCCACCCGTGACTAGCTCCCGGCGTTAGTCCGAGAGGGTCACGACAGAATTGTCCGTCTGGTGGGCGACGTCCCGCGATTCGAGTCACGTGGCCGTTCGCACGCCGGCGGGCGCGAATTCGCAACAATATATATATATATATATATATATATACTTGTATCTCCGAGGATCAATGTGTCCGCCTCCTATTGAGGAGAAACCACTCGCTATCCAGGCTGGCGGTTTTGACCGCCCGTCACCACAAATTTAGTCGGGGGCGGGGGGGGGGGGGGGGGTTAACCTGGACCGCCAGCTCCACGACATTATTTTTGTTTAAAAAATGGTTCTCTGCAACTGCATGGCCGATCGAACAAAACTTTAAACTTCGGAGAGACTCCCTATGGAGAATATTCTTTTTCTAACTCTGACGTCATAGGTCATGTGGTATGGCAGCCATATTGGATTGAAGGGAAAAAAATTGGACACTTTCTCCAAAAACTGCTCAACAACAAAAATTGAAACTTGGCATATGCCATCAACTCCGCATAGGCTGTGTTGTGGAAGTTATTGCCTAACGTTTTATTTGGTCCTGTATTTACTTTTAATCAACCGTTTAACCGACTCGATGCAAATCCTGTTATTCAAATGACAGACACCGATCAATTCACTTGCCACAACGTGAAAGTACATTACATCAGAGAGTTTTATTATACTTGGTACTTGGTCAGTCCCAAGGAGTGCAACCCACTGAGATGGTATACATCCTCACATGCTTGCACTAAAACAAGATTACAATTTCTGGTATTTATATGCTTTTCATGGGAGAGTGGTGGGGGCTGTTAAGCCTTAAACAAAGAACTCCAAAATGCAATACGTGTCTTCTCGGTGAAAAGCAACTTCGTAATCATAACAACCTTGGTGTTTTCAGAAAGGTCACTTTGTTCCATAGCAAGACAATCCTTTTATCAACATTTAGGGCAAACGACTCTTGGTTAAAGGGAAGGAACACTGACAGCCAATTCGATTTATAGCATAAAAATTAAATTTATAAAACACCAGCACAATTACAATTTAGAGTACATTAATATAATTATTTTCTTCCACAGCTGCATCGGGTGATAACGATGATGCCATCGGTGAAGTGGTATTCCAGCCATAATTCATTGAATTTAAATCTTTATCCGAAAAATTTGAAATTTCACATCTGATCTACCACCAGATGTGAGGGAAGAATTAAATTAATGATGTACATAACCCATGCCAAGAATATATGTGACATCGTAAGGTGCATGGATTCTTCTTCTCCTCCTCTTCCCTTGATAAAGTGTGAGGTCCAATGGCACCAAGCTTCTGCCGTGCCTTGACCAGGTTACTCCTCCACCTTCCTCTGTCCTCAGCCAATTCCCTTCACTCTCCAACCACCCCTATCTTACGGATATCCCTCCTCACACAACTCTCCCATCTCAACTGTGGTTTATCTCTTTTCTTCCTTCCTTGCTCCCTCAACCTATCCGCTCTCTTTGTCATTCTCTCTCTTCCCCCATCTGCGCCAAGTGTCCAGCCCATCTCAGCCGACATTTCACCAATCTCTCCATCTAGCTCATCTGCACACCAATCTTCTCCCTCAGTTCATCCATCCACCTCCTATCCACCCCCTTCACTCCCTCAATCCTCCTGACCCAGTTGTTCTCGCAAAGCTGCAGCCTCTGTTGTTGTCTCGCTGTCAGTGCCACCTCCTCTAGACCGTAAAGGTAGGCGGGTGTTGCACACAACATTGGAACCTTCCCCTTCAATTCCTTGATATATTTCATGGATGATACAGGTATATGGGCCATAATACCAGCGGCCCATAATATTAGTGTGTTCAGTTAACGATGGTATTTTCGTTCAGAATGAACGTGCGGGGCGAGACTTTGTGAGGCTCTACGTGTGCTGCAAGGCTTTTGAGTGCCGTTCTCATTATTTCTATCTTTGTTCCTTTCTTTCCTTGTCGTTTAGAGTTTTTGTGGTTTAGGAACCTAACTATCTAATGTTGTCTTTAATCTCGGATGCGTCCGCTGGGTCGTAGTAGTTGTCTTTTAGCTTTTAAAAGTCCTTTCATTCGTTTCATGTTTTCCATGCTTGGCCTGCTGTGATGGAGACATTCGAGCAAAACCAGTACTTCCCTGGACTGATGATTGTTTATATTAACTTGTAAAAATCCACATGACATTTACACAGGACATATTTTAGGTGGTCGTTTGGAGAGCTCTACCTGTCTGATTGTCTTTCTGTATAAATACCAAATTAGAAACTTTGTATTCACCTGCAATCTCCTAAAAAGGAACTTGCTGATTATTCAGTTGAAAATGTGTTGCTGTTTCTTGGGGATTATCATGAAGCAAATGTATAAATGGACTCCTACGGCCCCGACAGATGGCACAGAACCTTCGCACATGCGAGATGCGACGGATGAGAACTACTTCCGTGGTTATGAATGGTGGCTCATGGTTGAGGCAAAGAGACGCAACCCCAACATCACACTCGTCGGTATGGAGAGAACCCTGTTTATTGGCACGACGATATGTGGACAAACATCATGCATCGTTTCCCTTGTTTTTCTTGGAATTTATTTTCATTGATGTTGAAATATCCTTTTGAATGTCTCCATAATATGTGGTTCACTCAGCTCTTATGCTCCTGAGGTAAAGGCATGGTCTAAAATTTAGTGTGCGCGCGTTTTTGTTCATAAAGCATAACATTTTCTCTCTACCAACCCCTCTCTTTCTCTTTCTCTCTTTCTCTTTCTCTCTTTCTCTTTCTCTCTTTCTCTTTCTCTCTTTCTCTTTCTCTCTTTCTCTCTGTCTCTCTCTCTCTCTCTCTCTCTCTCTCTCTCTCTCTCTCTCTCTCTCTCTCTCTCTCTCTCTCTCTCTCTCTCTCACCAGACGTGTCCACGTGGTGTTTGTCTCCAGATGTGTCTCGGCGCTGGGTGCCTCTGGACGTGTCCGGGCAGTGGTTGGCTCCGGATGTGTCCAGATGGTGTTTGTCTGCTGACGTATCCGGGCGGTGTTTGTCTCGGAGTCGTGTTTATAGTATGACGGTAGAAAATGGATTTCAGACATTATTTTGTTTCCATCTTCACTATTCTATACAGAATAATTTTGATGAAACGGTATGAATCGTAATTGATGCTCCACCACACGTCTGCGCCTTCCCTTCCTCTCACCTCACACTGTCTTCCCTTCCCCCACCCCTCCTCACTCTCCTTTCCTCCTTGCTCCTGCTCCCTCCCTCTTTTTTCCCTCCACCTCCTCGCTCTCCCCACCCCCCTCTCTCTCTCCCCCCCTCTTTTCTCCCCTCCCCCCATTTAGTATTCCCGTCAGTGAAGTGACGGGTGGTATTTGTTGGAGAAAAATAAAGCATGGCAAGATAACTGGAACATTGTAGGAAAAAAAACTGGACAAGAAGAGGTCACGTAGCTGATGATGTCCATGTTGCATAATCATTCAACTTCCTGATATATTTGTTTTTTTTCACTAATTATTTTTTGTTATACAAAGTCGAAGCTTGTGGAAGTGCTTCAACAAGGAATAGACCAGAATGTAACATAACAGAACAAGAACAATATGGTGGAAAGTGGGAAAACAGCAACAGCAAGGTATAGTGGTACGTGGAGGAAGAATGGACATGGGGAAGAATGAGATGAAGGGAGGAGGACACAGGCAGTGAATAAGCTGGATACAAGCTCAAACACAAGAAGAGGAATGGAAATGGTACAAAAAAAGAGGGCCAGGGAGAGGGGAAAAAAACATAAACTGGAAAGAAAAGGGTATGCTTTTGGGAGGGTTCATAAGGTTGAAAAGGATCATGAGTTGTTGGGGGATGACCTGAGATGGTGGTGAACAGTAATCTTGAAGAATGGGATTGAACAGACTGAGGAAGTTGCTTCCATAGGTGAGAGAAAAGGGGAACAAATGAGTGGAGGTGAGCATTGAACCTGGATTTTGGTCGTTTCACTGCAAGTCGGTTGCTGGCAGACTGTCTGACCTGCAGAAACCTGGGGGTGGGGTTGGGGGACAGAGAAAAGAAAGGACAGAGGTTGCAAGACCAGAAAGGAAGCAGTCGAAGAAAGAGACCACTAACCTCTCTGTGAAAGTGATCAGCCCAGAGACACTCCTTCATGCCAGGAGATTCCAATGGTCTTGAGGGCCTTTGTTTCAACAGCATCAGTAAGTGCAAGGTTTGAGGTGGGTGTGCCAGTCGAAAGGGGAGAGCAGTACTCTATCAAGCTGTGGATGAAGGCCTTGTAAGCCGATAAACATTCAGGTGTGCCAAGGAAAGACTTTGCACGGCGGTGGATGGCCAGTCAGCGACTGGCTTTTGTGGCAAACTTCGATATTTGGTTTGCCCAAGAAAGATCATGGCTGATGGTGAGACCAAGGAGTTTGAATGACAACTTCCTCTAGAGGATTGTAAAAGTACATGGGAGAGTTTGCCAGATTGTCCTTGTGGTGATAGATATATTGAAAGATAAAGAAAGAGATAGATAGATGGACAGATAGATACAGAGAGTGCCAGGGGTGGGGTGATGCACGCACCTTGGGGGTGTCCTTCCCTTTGGTGTACGTATGTTGTACGTGGTGCCAAACCCAGCCCATCCTTTAATGACTGCAATCCAGGGTCATGAATGATTGTACAGGTCAGCTACCACTCGAATGGATCTTTGTCAGCTGGCATCTGTGATTTGTGAGTGGCGTCACAATGACCACATCAACAGCGAAACGTTTTTTAAACATGTATTTCAAATAAAAAGTCAAACGAGGAAGTTCACCATCACGCACAATGTCCAACTCTGATTCCCACATTGAGTTGTTTCTGCCGCCCAGTGTCCCAGTCCTGCCGGTACAACTCACATGTTCACCTCGTCCTTCGGGGCTGTCGAATCTTTGATTCCCGTCTCGGTGTCCTCTCTCGTATGCTGGCCCGTCCAGGATGATTTCAAGAGCTCAAAGGAATTCTTTCCCAATGAACAATCTTAATGAGTTTTAATCAACCTGATTATAATCAGCTCCACGTGTTAACAGCCGCTCTGGGCATTAACACCTCCTTCACTCGGAGTTAAATTGAGCGTGGGGATGATGGAAACTCACAGCTCGTCACATATCACCCGTCTCTCAACACCTCCCTCTTGCGGGTTTATATAGTATCACAGAACAATCCCGTCCATTCCAGCAAATGCGATTCGAGTCTATTATGGAAGTTTCCTCTTGGAACGTTCCAGCACTTTCACAAATCTGACCAGGCAGTTTACAGTACAATACTGCCATCTACAGTCAAAATTAGCTCATTACATCAAGCAGTTTATATTACAATTTACCGAAGTGTGCTACAGCAAACGTATAACATGTAACCGTCAATTTTAATTGTTCATTTACTAATGCTTACAACATCGAGTTTTTGACTGAGACTGAGACGCAGCAGCAGCATGTCCAAGGTGGAGTGACCTGGTCTGAAACGAAATTGTTGATCTGAGATGCGGTTGGTGGAGAAAAGGAATGATTTCATGTCAACTACGATGATGGATTCCATCACCTTGCTGATGATTGGAAGTTAGCTGACACAGCTGGAGTTGAGGGGATCGGTTTTTGCACCTTTTTTAGGTGATGTAGTGATGTTACCTGATTTCCAGGCTTCTGGAAGATGATCTGGGAAAATGACAGGGTCAAAAGGGCACACAGAGGATGTGCAAGAGAAGCAGAGCAGGTTTTTAGGACACGTGATCTGCTGCCGTCTAGTTCTGCTGCTGAACATGAGTCGAGGGTTGCTAGAAACTTCTCCACCTCAAGCTAGAGTCTCGGAGCAGTTGGGTACAACAGGGAAGGGTGGGTACCATGAGTGAGGGGTTGGGGACACAGGATTTGGAAGCAAACACAGAATTGAGGAATTCGGCCTTCTCATGAGCAGAGTCGGCTGTGGTGCCATTTGAAGTGAGGGAAGGGATGGAGGGGGAGCATATTCTGGAGACAGACTTAACAAGGTGCCACCAGGTTTTAGAGGATGGAGACAAGTTTAAACATTCAATCTTAAGTTTGGCCTTATTCATCATCGTTTGAAACACTGCTTGCCCAACAATGCAAAATCCCCAGTTGCCGTTTGGTTTGACGCTTAGTTTCTGCTGATGTCCTGTTTAATTTAAATCCAGGAGAAGGCTCCCATTTCAACAAGGAACTATCACTATAATGCACTTCGTGACCGAATTCACCATGGGTGGATCATTTCCAAATGTTTCATTTGATGTGCGAATGTGCCTGTTGGTCTGTTGGACCAAATTTTAATTGGTCTTCACAGCCTTGTGCATACCTGCCTGCTGTACTGGTTGAGCATTAGCTTGCTTTTCACCAAGCTCAGATGTACTTTGGCCAGAACGGAGATTATATGTTCGTATTTATTATTGCGATATGATACTACTACTATTAGCCCCCATTGGACTTCATCCGAAATGGGGGTTTATGGATTTGGTCTCGATTTGTGTGTGCGTGCGTGCGTGCATCTGCAACCATATCTTGGAGATGTTTGGACTGATTTTATTCGTACTTGGCACAAAGACAACAAATGATGGTTAGACATATGCACATCATTTTGTTTCATGATGCAATCAAAGATGGCCGACTGGCGGCCATTTTAGTTTAACAAAACAACTAACCGGTGTCGAACACGTCCTCAACCATTTCTCCAACATCTATTTACCGATCTTGTTCAAACTTGGCAAACAGATGACGAATAATGGCTTACATATGCACGTCTTTTTTCTTTTTCTTTTCGAGATCAGATTCAAAATGGCCGACCTGCGGCCTATTTGTGACTTAAATGTGTCCCCAACCATTTCTCAGACGTGCATGGTCTGAATTTGTTCAAACTTGGCACAAGCACAGTACATGATGGTACACACAGACACCTCACTTTATTTGGCGATCTGATCAAAGATGACCGACTGGTCAACTGGCGGCCATTTTAGTTGTAAAAAAAATTCTTTTTTAAAGCCCTGGTATTGAACATGTCCAAAACCATTTCTCCAACAAGCATTTACCGATCTTGTTCACACTTGGCACACAGATAATGAATGATGGCATACATTTGCACGTCATTTTATTTTTCGAGATCAGATCCAAGATGGCCGACTGGCGGCCATTTCAGTTGTAAAAAAAAAACCCCGATGTTGAACACGTCCTCAACCATTTCTCGGACATGCATTTATCGATGTTGTTAAAACTTGGCACAGATAAGGAGCGATGGCTTACATACAATATGTCCATCGTTTATTTTCGAGATCGGATCCAAGATGGCCAACTGGTAGAGAGGCGGCCATTTTGGTTGTGCATAAATATGGGTTAGCCCTTTAACTCCGAACAACAAAATAACTAAAACAATGGGGGCTTCGACATTTTATCTATTTTACTTGTTATTGTTGTAAATATTATGAGTATTAATTGATATATGCTTTGTTACAATGTTATCATTGTTTTTGTTTGGCCTGGTGTTGACTTAACGGTTAAGGTGCTTGGCTTAAGATTATTGGATCATGAGTTCAAGCCCCTGTCAGGCCGTTGAATTAACACCAGGTCAGGTTGACTCAGCCTGTCATCCTTCCGAGGTCGGTAAAATGAATACCATTGTATTGGTAGCAGGGGGCACTGCATCACCAGCACTGTCACGCCCACAGGAAACACACCTCATCCATTTATCATCGTCTTAAAGGGTATATGGGGACTTTTGGGATATTTGGGTCTTTTCGGTCCTCTAGAACTGTTTGGTCATCTTGGTATTTTGGGTCCTCTGGGTCTTAAGGGTCTTTCAGGATCTTTGGGGGTTTTAATGGTTTTGTGGGGTGGGGGTCTTAAAGGGTCTTCGAAGGTCGAAGGGGTCTCAGCAGTCCAAAGGGTCAAACGGTGCATTCCAATATTACGTAATTACTCGACACAAAAAGAATGTGCACACACGCACGCATGCACGCACACACCTCTACCTCATCCATTTATAGTAGATTGGTCCTGTTGGTCACACCTGCACTAATAAAGTGACGACAGAAGGGTTTCCTGCATTATATGAGCTTTTTCTGTAAAAAGTATGCATTTTGTTGTATTTTTCTCTGTCATGACCAGCAGCTCCTCTGTCCATTTAATTTTTAGCCCGTGCTCACGAAGCGAAAGGCGGTGTTAAGCGATCGGGCCGGTACAAGCGTACGTCCTGTGTCTGCATTTTGTTATTCCCTTTTCTCTGGAACTGCTTGTTGGATTGACAAGTTTTCACCATTGGTGCAACTACTCATGTAGAATGTTTTAATGATTGTGACGTCATAGTCACTTGGTGTGGCGGCCATTTTGGAAAAAGGAGAAAGGTTGGACCTCTATCTCTGAAACCTTGCCATGGAAAAAATTGAAACTTGGCACATGGCAAGTACTCCCCATGGGGGAATGTGGTATTTATTTATTTGTTTTTTAATGATGTCATAAGTGCCTTCGTTATGGTCATTGCATACGTAGAATGCTGCATCCAATCTGTATGAAAATTTTTGAGGGTCATCTCGGGATAAATTGGTCAACGGAAGAAAAAAAAACATGACGTCATCGGTCACATGGTTCAGCAGTCTTCTTTTCTTTTCTTTTTTTAAACACCTTCAAAAATCCTCTTCTCCGAAATGGCTGAACAGATTGAGGAGAAACTTTCCAGGTGTGACCGACAATCCATGAGGAACAAAAAGTTCCTCACCTAAAACATTGGTCACGGTTTGGCAGCCATATTGGATTTACCCTAAAACTTTTAACAATCTTCTTCTCCAGAATGGCTGGACAGATCGAGGGGAAACTTCACACAATGTTCCCCAAGCCTTGGGGATACCAGGGTGTTCATGAATAATTGATAGGTCACATGGTCTGGCAACCATATTGGATTGAACGAAAAAAAAATTTGAAATTTTCTCTTGAACAGCTGCATCAATCGATATGAAACTTCACAATTATGATCTCGTCGTGATGGGGAATATATGTTTTAAATTTTAATCTGATCGGACGCATGGTCCGGCAGCCAGAATTATTTATTTATTTTTTAATTTGTGTTC
>CM068963.1:117528920-117539925 GCA_035128595.1 Eptatretus atami
TCCTTCCATTAGGCGATGTCCTTCTTCTTTCCATTCGTTCTTTCCATCATTACTCTTCTGCATCTCATTCTTTAGCTGCTTTTGGCTTTCTAATTGTTCGATCTGCACAGTTGGTTCCTTAACGTTTAATTCTCCGTTCTGTCTTTCCTCTCTCAACATCCTCAGCTCGTTTGTAACTCAGAAGCTTTCTTTTCCAATTCCTTTCTCATCTCCGCACACTCCGACTTTGCTTGGCTTCTAATTGTTCATCTGCTCAGTTTGGTTCCTTAACGTTTCATTCTCTGTTTCCGTTCTTTCCTCTTCCAACGTCCTCAGCTCTGTCTCGTAATTCCCTCTCTTTGGCTTTGTGCTCCAGTATCTCATCAATTTTTCCCATTTTTCCTTCTCTGTTCATCCCTTTCCTTGCACATCTCATCCCTTTTTTCTTCTCATCTTCGCATACTCCAACTTTGCTTTTTCCCTTGTTGTTCCTGATATTTCTGTTCTCTTTCTACTCTCTTCTAGTTTCCCTGCCATCTCTTATCTTTCTATTGTTGCTTTCCAGCTTTCTTGTCCTGATTGCCTGATCTTACCTCTTTCTTTAGTTGCTCTACTCCAAATTGTGTTTCCGTTTTTGCTCTTCTAACTTTTTTTTCCATTCTTCCTCCAATTGTTCCGAAGCCCGCCGATGTCCGCTGCCTCGCTGCCATGCCCACGTGTGTTGAAACGATTGTTGGGAGCCGTCGCCTCGTGTTGCGCCATTCGCAGCGCCATTCGCCCGCGCCATAAATAGCACTCGCTCCGTGCTGCGCTGAGGGGCGATCCCGCCGCATTATGCGACCCAGTTTGCGATAAAGTCCGTGCTCAGTATATGGGTTGAGCTTCCCACGGATTGTAATTACTAGTACCGTCCCGGGCCATGGATTCACATTTTTACTACACATATACATTTCTAATACCCGCACCCGCTCGCCTTGAGACTCCATCTTATTTCTCGTAAGGGTTAATTTTTTTTTTTAAACTCGTTCGAATTGGGAACACGGAGGGTCGCTTCACTCACCCCTGATCCGGTTCCGTGATTGAGTGGAGACCGAGGTGGATTTGAATCCCACACTCCTGTACCCACAGTGTTGGGGGAGGGGGATGGGTTCGTATCCCACTCCTGACACCAGTGTGCGAATTTGCGACCCGCCGGCGTGCGAACGGCCACGTAACTCGAATCGCGGCACGTCGCCCACCGGACGGACCAATTCAGTCGTGACCCTCTCAGAACAACGCCGGGAGCTAGTCACAGGTGAGGTTTAACCTCACCACGATCGTGCCAATTGGCCCACCCGCGCAGGATAGGGTTGCTCGCCAAATTCGATCTACCTAAGTACCTGCGCGAGGGTCGACCGGCCGATCGTACCACGCCACAGGCCGACCCGGACACGAACCGCTTAAGTGGTCCGTTCGTGCTACAGTGATAACCGAGCGTGTTATCGTCGGCCTTGACAGGTTCGATTAATTACCGGGCGTTTTAAACCCACTACGAACCCCTTACGTGATGCAAGATGGAAAATTCAAACGAAGGAAAGGACGCAGCGAAACGGGGAACAAAGTTCACACAAGCACTTTATTCACACACACGCAGACAAGCACGTATTTACAGTCACAATAATCATGTACATAAAAAGCAAAGAAGAGTTAAAACCGAATACGCTTACACACGGCAACACTTAAAACAATACTACTTTAAGGACAGGCGCCACCCACCAGTCATTTACACAAACCCAAGAAGAAGGAAAGGACTTCCCTTGTGCGCCGTCGAGTCCTCCTCCCACGACCTCCACTCCGAGCTCCGTCTCCTTCGCCGTCCTCCACTTGCCGACTCGAACCAGACTCGACGACGACACAGCTCGACTTCAACGAAGCTCCTCGGGCTCCCCGAGTTCCACGAGCTCCAAACCGACGCAGAACAACTCGACCATGACGACACAGCTCAACTTCAACGAGCTCCTCGGCTCCGCGAGCTCCACGAGCTCCACACCGACGCAGGACACTCGACCACGACGACACAGCTCGGCGAGAAACCCAACCAACCGACTTCAGATGGAGGCGAATTCCACGATCAGGGAGAGAGCGAGGAAGAGGGAGAGAGCAGGAAGAGGGAGAGAGCAGGAAGAGGGAGAGAACGCGCCCCGCCCGTGTCCGACTTTTTAAGCGCGGGGCTCCGCCCTTCACTCCGCCCCGTTTTCGGCTCCACCCTCCTTCTAGAGGGTTCTCAAAAGGGGCGTCCCCACCCGACCGCCTCACGCGTTCATTCCACCAATCGGCGGCGAGCCGCCCTTCCCCCCTTCCCTCACACCAAGCGCGGGGAAGAATGGCGGAAAAGCCCACCAGCATCGTGGCGTTTTTGTTGTTTGAAAATAAAAGATAGAGAAAGAAAAACGACAACTGGAGGATCGCAGCCCCGAATGGATCACATAAATTCCCTCTATACAACATGTTTGGGCTAACTACACATGACCTATCGAGATATCTCACCTGAGGGCCCTTTTTATGGTATAATGCGAATTTCCACAGCCGTAACATATATATATAATAATATTATATTATATACACACAATCATTGTCACTATTAGACCAACGTGTTGTGTGATATGATGATCTCGTTACGGTGGATGTTATGATTGCGTTTCTGTTCATTTTGACCAAAAACATCTTAATGATGGCATGGTTTTTTTTTATTCCTCTCCTATTCACCAGCATTCTGTCCCTTTCTTACTCTTCCGTTAGATTTGGAATGAAAGAAGATACAATTCGACGTACATCAAGTTAACCATCGGCAGGTTTACTGATTCGATAATTGATTAGATAATTTTGCCTGTTCACCCACTTGGATGAATGCAAAACTTGTGAGCAGGAAGATTAAAAAAAAAAAATTGTACATTATCTGGTTGTTCAGTGTTGAGGCAGACATTGTAACAAGGGCAGGCCATGCATTCAGTGGGAATAATAGCTTCGGACAGCAAGTGGCAGATGTGTAAAGACATTGTGTCCGATGTGGAACTGACGTGCTGCTTGACGTGATTGGGTAAGTTTAAGTCTTCCCTTCCTACCCTACATTAAGTGGGTCATGTAGTGTTTTGTCACAACACATACCTACAATGTACTAGTTGGAATATTATTAGGCATGCACTCACCTGTAGTACGGCTGGACTTGCTAAGGTATCAGCTTTAATAAGTTTTTTTCAGCCTTGGTGTATATACTGCAGGATTGTTTTTATGCATTCTGTGTGTTCGAGAGATGGAGACTGTCGGATTCGACTCAGAAGTTGCGTACTCGCTCTGAGTTTGTAGTCTGATTCCTGATGGAATCGATTTAATTAGAAAATGCCGTGGTGCTCCACAGACGCTGTCTCCTTTCGAGAGGACGTTGAGCCACGTGCTTCGTCTGCTCACGCTCGCTTCTCAACATGAAAAGAGCCAACCAAAGCTTCAGTAGACCGTGTTATGCCAGTTCCTGGTTAAGATCAAAGTAGGTGCTTCGACCATGTGTCTTGACATCCTTCCATGTTGTTGCTGTGCTGTGGTTGAAGAGAGAGGTTTTAGCCAACTGGGTCCTCACAGTCGGTGCAGCCTTTTCGACTATTCACAGGTGTGCTGGTGCGCGTGGAGAGTGTACATTTAGCAGGTCAAGTTGTAATGTGATCTCATTGATCTCATGAATGAAAAACAAACAGCTGTCAGCAGGAGATCCAGCCAGTTGGCATTTTCACCCAAAGTCAAACCAAGCAACTGTGACTGGAGCTGTTCTTCACTCACAGGAAGAGTTCTAATGAGGTCAAGGCTCATACAAACTACCATACTGTGCACTCCCCACTAGAAACGATGAAAATAACCAAGGTTTGTCTCCTGTATCACTTTTGATGCATATGATACACCTCAAAATCTCACTCTTTTTAACTTGACCACGACCTCGATATTCATTTATTATTGTTATTATTATTATTATTATCTTTCATATGAAGCATCATTTGCTGGGGGTGTGCAAGTGGCCATCGATACAGTTTTCCTTGATAGGTTGGTGAGCAGGGAATTTAACATTTCAGTGCTGGAAATCTCACGACTTTCAATGAGCAACTCCGCGGGATAAAGTACCAAAAAAGCTTAACGACCAATAGTGCTGGCAGACGAGACCCCAGTTTCAACCTTCAATCTGAGGGGACAGCACACACATGAATCACACTGCCTGTGAACACTCATAGACATTCATAACGGTCGGGATTCAATCCCAGCTGAGAGCTCAGAGTGTGTGTATACCTGTAGTTATCCAAAACCAGCCTTGACCCTACTCCTCGCGATATCATGGCCGGCCCAGATCAAATGACAACCCCAGGCAATAGGTGTCTTTCAGTGCTCCCTCCCATTGTTCAACTCTCTTAAACCTTTATAAGGCGGTAGCTGAGGACAGCGTGGCGAGCAGGAGTTGCGAACAGGAGGGTTGGTGATGGTGGCGAAGGCAAGCCGGTGCGAGGGGTAATGACACAAGACAAGATGAAGGTTCAGCAATAGAGAGTAGTAGGAATGAAGTCTGGGATGAAAACTATTAAATATGTAGATTCTTCATTTCTGCAGAAGACGTGGTGATTGGCTAGTGGTAAGGTGGCGGCTAAGATCTTAGGTCTTGTTAAAATAAGCCATTGAAATAACACCAGGTGGGTTGATCACCCGTCATCCTTCTGAGGTCGG
The DNA here is from genome assembly GCA_035128595.1 of Eptatretus atami. Taxonomy (NCBI): domain Eukaryota; kingdom Metazoa; phylum Chordata; class Myxini; order Myxiniformes; family Myxinidae; genus Eptatretus; species Eptatretus atami. The sequence goes on from CM068963.1 coordinate 117,533,634, forward strand.
CCAAAAGAGTATCTAGTGGCCTCATTAATTTTTCTACTCGTGATTAAATTAATTATTTCATTATTTGTAATAAAGCAAACACATGAACTCGATTAGCCAATCAGCAACAGCGGATGTTGGAACACCAGTACAAAACAAGCCGTCATTCTACGACATGTTTAGAAAGCTCATGCGCCTTTACTGTTCGACAGCATTTTCATACCATTAATGAGTCACTCACACTTCCAATATTTTAAAAATGATTGTTCAAACATTACCCAGAGTATTGAGGAAGTGGATTTCATTTGTTTGTGCTAAGCAACCACGACGACAACGAACGAGTCTCTTCTGCATTGCCATCTTTGACACCATTTAAAGCTTGCTCTTCCTCCGCTCCAATATGGTCTTCTGACCACGTGCTTGTCAAAGTGGACATCTATCTCTTCAGGTGCCACTTCCGTTTACCGTCGAGTCTGCAGTTTCACTCAAGCCGACTGGCAGGTCTCCAAGGCAGCCATCAAACTTAGATGGTTCTCCCATCGGTTAACTTTCTCCACTAAACTCTCCTGGGAATTCTTTCAAAGAAAGCTTTCTCTCCTCAGATGCACAGATTTATCACCCTTCGTCTTCAGTTGTCCGACCCTTTCCTCCCGCCCTGGTTCACTGGAGCGCTGTGGCGAGGCAGTTTCCGAAAAACTTGCCATTGTTCCTCATGGAAGCAAACCCAACTGAGGGCATCTCAGTTTCCTTCCATAAAGCACGGAACAAGTGTGTATCCCCCTCGAGAGAGAGGGTAGATCTACCAGAAAACAAACATCTTTTCTAATCTCAAGTCTGAATATCTTCCAAACCTCTCTCCCTCCTCCAAATCCTTGTGCATCTAAATCAAATCTGTTTTCTGTATATTGTTCCCCCTCCATCCCTTCACTTACCGTCAAATGGCCGGCACTGCTGAACGCGCACCTTAAAGGCTGAATTGCCTAACTCGATGTGTGTATCGAAATCTTGTGTCCAATAACACAACGCTTTTTCTGGAGCCCACATTACCCAAGTCGCATCCAACTGTCCCTGGGACTCTGTGTTCCTTTTCTCCTGAACAGGTGGAGAGCTGCTGTCAAACCTCAACTCAGATCTGCAACCGGTCCGACGGGCATCAGCCCACGGTTGTCCTAAAAAACTGATCCTCTGCTCTTTGCTCACCTCTCTTTGTGGCTATTTCACCCTCTCATTTGCTCAGGTTAAGACGTTAAGGAATCCATCATCACTCAGAAATTAAATCCTCCTCTTCTTCAATGGCTTGATTTCCGATCGAATCAATTTTGTTTCAGATCCGACTCATTCACCCTGATATGCTGCTTCTGCTCTCCCAACATGGATTGAGATCCTCAATGCCGCGACATGAATCAGAGCCAGTATCCCGTAACCATATGTGGTGCTTGACATGTCTGCACCCTGCCTGCCTCACCCAAACTCTCTTTCTTATGGTTCCAAGGCCATCTCCACTCATGGTGTCGCCAGACTTCCTCTCCTGTCACAATCAACGTGTGGCCGAAATGGAGTTCTTCATCCCCACTCCTGTCCAGGCTGTGAGTTCCTCAAGGAGCTTCTGGCCCTTCTTTTTTTTCTTTACATTTCTAATACCCCCGGCACCCGCTCGCCTTGAGACTCCATCTTATTTCTCGTAAGGGGTTAATTTTTTTTTTTTAACTCGTTCGAATTTGGGGAACACGGAGGGTCGCTTCACTCACCCCTGATCCGGTTCCGTGAATTGAGTTGGAGACCGAGGTGGATTTGAATCCCACACTCCTGTACACCAGTGTTGGGGGAGGGGGATGGGTTCGTATCCCACTCCTGACACCAGTGTTGCGAATTTGCGCCCGCCGGCGTGCGAACGGCCACGTAACTCGAATCGCGGGCACGTCGCCCACCGGACGGACCAATTCAGTCGTGACCCTCTCAGAACAACGCCGGGAGCTAGTCACAGGTGAGGTTTAACCCACACGATCGTGCCAATTGCCCACCCGCGCAGGATAGGGTTGCTCGCCAAATTCGATCTACCTAAGTACCTGCGCGAGTGGTCGACCGGCCGATCGTACCACGCCACAGCCGACCCGGACACGAACGCTTAAGTGGTCCGTTCGTGCTACAGTGATAACCGAGCGTGTTATCGTCGGCCTTGACGGTTCGATTAATTACCGGCGTTTTAAACCCACTACGAACCCTTACGTGATGCAAGATGGAAATTCAACGAAGGAAAGGACGCAGCGAAACGGGGAACAAGTTCACACAAGCACGTTTATTCACACACACGCAGACAAGCACGTATTTACAGTCACAATAATCATGTACATAAAAAGCAAAGAAAGAGTTAAAACCGAATACGCTTACACACGGCAACACTTTAAAAAAAATAAACTGTAATGTAAGGACTACGGAGACAGCCAGACCCAGAAGATATAGACACTAGATCAGTACAGACAAACAGCCAAAGAGAAAGTAAAAGGGACTATCACCATTGGTGCGGCCAAGTGAAGTCCTCTCCCACGACCTCACTCCGAGCTCCGTCTCCTTTCGCGCTCCACTGCCGACTCGACCAGACTCGACGACGACACAGCTCGACTTCAACAGCTCTCGGGTCCGGGAGTTCCACGAGCTCCAAACCGACGCAGAGACACTCGACCATGACGACACAGCTCAACTTCAACGAGCTCCTCGGGCTCCGCGAGCTCCACGAGCTCCACACCGACGCAGGGACACTCGACCACGACGACACAGCTCGGCGAGAACCCAACAACGACTTCAGATGGAGGCGAGTTCCACGAATCAGGGAGAGAGCGAGAGGAAGAGGGAGAGAGCAGGAAGAGGGAGAGAGCAGGAAGAGGGAGAGAACGCGCCCCGCCCGTGTCCGACTTTTATAGCGCGGGGCTCCGCCCTTCACTCCGCCCCGTTTTCGGCTCCACCCTCCTTCTAGAGGGTTCTCGAAAAGGGGCGTTCCCCCACCCCGACCGCCTCACGCTGTTCATCCACCAATCGGCGGCGAGCCGCCCTTCCCCCCTTCCCTCACACCAAGCGCGGGGAAGAATGGCGGGAAAAGCCCACCAGCATCGTTGGCGGTTTTTGTTTGTTTGAAATAAAAGATAGAGAAAGAAAAACGACTAACTGGAGGATCGCAGCCCGAATGGATCACATAAATTCCCTCTATACAACATGTTTGGGCTAACTACACATGTACCTATCGAGATATCTCACCTGAGGGCCCTTTATGGTGTAATGCGAATTTCCACAGCCGTAACAATATATATATATATATATATATATATATATACACACAATCATTGTCCACATTAGACCAACGTGTGTTGTGTGATATGATGATCTCGTTACGGTGGATGTTATGATTGCGTTTCGTGTTCATTTTGACCAAAACATCTTCAATGATGGCATGGTTTTTTTTTTATTCCTCTCCTATTCACCAGCATTCTGTCCCTTTCTTACTCTTCCGTTAGATTTGGAATGAAAGAAGATACAATTCGACGTACATCAAGGTGAGACCATCGGCAGGTTTACTGATTCGATTAATTGATTAGATAATTTTGCCTGTTTCACCCACTTGGATGAATGCAAAACTTGTGGAGCAGGAAGATTAAAAAAAAAAATTGTACATTATCTGGTTGTTCAGGTGTTGAGGCAGACATTGGACAAGGCAGGCCTGCATTCAGTGGGAATAATAGCTTCGGACAGCAAGTGGCAGATTGTTAAAGACATTGTGTCCGATGTGGAACTGAGTGCTGCTGTTGACGTGATTGGGTAAGTTTAAGTCTTCCCTTCCTAACCCTACCATTAAGTGGGATCATGTAGGTGTTTTGTCACAACACATACCTACAATGTACTAGTTGGAATATTATTAGGCATGCTACTCACCTGTAGTACGGCTGGACTTGCTAAGGTATCATGTTCAATAAGTTTTTTTCAGCCTTGGTGTATATACTGCAGGATTGTTTTTATGCATTCTGTGTGTTCGAGAGATGAGGACTGTCGGATCGACTCAGAAGTTGCGTACTCGGCTCTGAGTTTGGTAGTCTGATTCCTGATGGAATCGGATTTAATTAGAAAATGCCGTGGTGCTCCACAGACGCTGTCCTTTTCGAGAGGACGTTGAGCCACGTGCTTCGTCTGCTCACGCTCGCTTCTCAACATGAAAGAGCCAACCAAAGCTTCAGTAGACCGTTGTATGCCAGTTCCCTGGTTAAGATCAAAGTAGATGCTTCGACCATGTGGTCTTGACATTTCCTTCCATGTTGTTGCTGTGCTGTGGTTGAAGAGAGAGGTTTTAGCCAACTGGTGCCTCACAGTCGGTGCAGCCTTTTCGACTATTCACAGGTGTGCGTGTGCGCGTGTGAGAGTGTACCAGGTTTAGCAGGTCAAGTTGTAATGTGATCTCATTGATCTCATGAATGAAAAACAAACAGCTGTCAGCAGGGACAGATCCAGGTTGGCATTTTCACCCAAAGTCAAACCAAGCAACTGTGACTGGAGCTGTTCTTCACTCACAGGAAGAGTTCTAATGAGGTCAAGGCTCATACAAACTACCATACTGTGCACTCCCTCACTAGAAACGATGAAATAACCAAGGTTTGTCTCCTGTATCACTCTTGATGCATAATGATACACCTCAAAATCTCACTCTTTTTAACCTTGACCACGACCTCGATATCATTATTATTGTTATTATTATTATTATTATTCTTTCATATGAAGCATCATTTGCTGAGGGGGTGTGGCAGTGCCATCGATACAGTTCTTCCTGTAGGTTGGAGCAGGAATTTGAACATTCAGGTTGCTGGAAATCTCACCGACTCTTCATGAGCACTCCTCGGGATATTTAACGTCTACCAACTAGTGCTGGCAGACGAGACGCCCAGTTTCACCTCAATCTGAGGGACAGCACACACATTGAATCACACTGCCTGTGAAACACTGATAGGACATTTCATAACTGGATCGGGATTCAATCCCAGGTGAGAGCTCAGAGGTGTGTGTATACCTGTAGGTTATCCAACCAGCCTTGAACCCTACTCCTCCGCGATAATCATGGCCGGCCCAGATCAAATGACACCCCAGGCAAAGGGTGTCTTCAGTGCTCCCTCCCCATTTGTTCAACTCTTTAATACCTTATAAGGGGTAGCGAGGACAGGCGGTGGCGAGGGCAGGGAGTGGCGAGGACAGGGGGTGGTGAGGGGGTGGCGAGGGCAGGCGGTGGCGAGGGGGTAATGAGCACAGACAAGGATGAAGGTTCAGCAATAGAGGTAGGTAGGAATGAGGTCTGGGGGATGAAACTATTAAATATGTAGATTCTTCATTCTGCAGGAAGACTGGTGTTGGCTTAGTGGTTAAGGTGGCTGGCTTAAGATCTTAGGGTCTTGAGTTTAAAATAAGCCATTGAAATAACACCAGGTGGGTTGACTCAGCCCGTCATCCTTCTGAGGTCGGCAAAATGAGTATCTAGTGGCTCATTAATTTTTCTTTACTCGTTGATTAATTAATTATTTCATATTTGTAATAAAGCAAACACATGAACTCGATTAGCCAATCAGCACAGGGGATGTTGGAACACCAGTACAAACAAGAGCTCGTCATCACGACATGTTAGAAGCTCATGCGCCTTTTACTGTCGAGCATTTTCTCATACCTATTAATGAGTCACTCAACACTCCAATATTTAAAAATGACTTTTGTTCAACATTACCAAGAGTATTGAGTGAAGTGGATTTCATTTGTTTGGCTAAAGCAACCACGACGACAACGAACGAGTCTCTTCTGCTTGCCATCTTTGACACCATTTTAAAGCTGCTCTTCCTCCGCTCCAATTGGTTCTTCTGACCACGTGCTTGTCAAAGTGGACATCTCTTCAGTGCCACTTCCGTACCGTCGAGTCTGGCATTTCACTCAAGCCGACTGGCAGGGTCTCCAAGCAGCCATCAAACTTCTAGATGGGTCTCCCATCGTTACTTTCTCCAACATAAACTCATCCTGGGAATTCTTTCAAAGAAGCTTGCTCTCCCTCATGCACAGATTTATCCCCTCTCGTCTTCAGTTGTCCGACCCTTTCCTCCCGCCCTGGTTCACTGGAGCGCTGTGGCGAGGCAGTTTCCGAAAAACTTGCCTTTTCCTCATGGAAAGCAAACCCAACTGAGGGCAATCTCAGTTCCTTCCATAAAGCACGGAACAAGTGTGTATCCACCCTCAGGAGAGGGTAGATCTACCAGAAAACAACATCTTTCTAATCTCAAGTCTGAATTCTCAAACCTCTCTC
>CM068963.1:117602925-117613752 GCA_035128595.1 Eptatretus atami
CGTAATTATTATCCAGCATCTGTACAAATACAAAACTATATGTGCTGTTAGACATTTTTCTTGGTCAAGCGCAGTCATGGGACTTGTGGAACTGTGGGCAGATTAAACGACACTGGCTGGACACCATCTTTGGTTCTTCCCATCCTCTGCCTCAATGGTAGGAATGCTAGTCTTGTCTTCACAAACACCTGGTTCTTGCCCGAATAGGAGTTTCGTCACGACAGCCCTCCAAGTAGAATGAAGAGGAGAAAGGCTTCAGTCACACTGAGACAAAGAGCCACTAACTCGGGGAAGACAAATTTCAGTGATAGGACATTGTGCAAGACCAGTTCAGCTAACTTCGCGTGATCAGTCGTGATGAAGTTCGACTCACTGAATCCCGGACAGACACTGATTTGACATCGGTGAATGACACCAACACAAATGAACATATATTCGTAATTAGAGGTCTTGAATGAATATGCGCTGAAATTACGACTATTGGTATTGTGTCATGTTTAAATGTTCTGTTAGTGAATTCTGCACAGTCTTATTGTGCAAAACAACTGTGAAACGGTATTTATTTATTTGTTTTTTTTGTATTACATGTACTCAAAAACTAAACTGCTGATCAAGTCACCAAATTTTGAATCTGCTAAGGCAGCCCCAAGATGGTTCTGTACGGGTAGCATATCTGGTGGAAGGTCGAGGTGGGGGACAAACCACAATCTCTCGTAAAGGCGTATCGTTTTGTGCCCCTGATCCGTGCCCTTGTATACAAGAAGTGTTAAACACATACCGGCGAGGTTGATAATCTGAACGAGAATGAATTAAAACTTTCAAAATGGTTCAATTTCTCAATTTAAAGCAAGTTTGAACCCAAAAAATCCAACGATGGACTTTGCATGCGAAGCGGAATGTATTTTTTGTTTTTTCTCCATGCTAATATCAGGATGGTTAATCAACAAGGATGTTATTGAAGGTGATGTTGGCTATATAAATTTCAAATGAATTCAAAGGTTGGATGTACATATGCGATAAATGATAGTTGTTAATTTAAAACAGCACCATTGCACATAAGTCATGTATTATCATTCCTTGATTTTTCGCACTAACGATAATGCATTACTGATGATGAAAAAAAATAAGGAAAGGTTTAAACAACGTTACAAGATGCATTACGTATGATGAAATGAGTGAAATAATTTAAATTTTCAAATGTTTTATTGCACCAAAATTTAATGGAGGTTGTAAACCAAAACAAAATGGGTGTGTGTTACAAGCAGCTAAGCCAAGTGCTTGCCAAGCCAAGCCGTCTCTACGCATAACGGTTCGTCAATGGGAGTTGCTTATTAAGTGTAAGTCACTGTGGTGAGTCTCTACGAAGAAGCTTTTTTTTTTTTGTGGTACATTTCGAAGCTCGTGGAGAGGTAAGACACAGCACAGCAAAGGCGCAGGACAAGAGGGGCGGAAGTGGGAATGGACAAAACGTGGGAACAGACATTAGAGAGTCTGTGGAAGGGGAGAGGGATGGTGGGGAACATGGTGTATTACAAGATGGGCACCACAGGAACTTTCAGTAGAAGGCATGGGAAGTAGAAGGGTGGTTTGGTGGGCTCACGTGCCAAGGAAGGATCTTTGGCACGACGGAGGATTCCAGTCGGCGACTGGCTTTGGAGGCCAGGTTGAATCTGGCTTTCCAGGAAGATCATGGACAGATAGTGAACCCAGAAGCTTGAATGAAAGGACTTCTTCCACAGGATTGATGAGAAAAATTATATGGGGGAGGGGGGTTCCACACGTCCCTTTGAGACGACTAGTGATTGTGTAGATTTGTCAAGGGTTGTAAGCGTTCCACGTGTTGACCAGTTTATGATTTATCCAGTCTTGCAGAGAGCGAAGAAGCTAAGCTTGCAGTTGAGGGATGACGATGTACGGCAGAGGTGAAGTCATTCAGCAAGAATAAGAAGATTTCCATGAGTCCGAGAGCTTTGATAAGTTCCTTTAATTTGATAATGTTTAAGCTGATAATGAACGACCTCTGAGCATGCCAGCAGCAGAGTGGAATGATTTGTATTTCTTTCTTTCTTTCTTGTCTTTCTTTCTTTTCTTCTTTCATTCCACAGCCATATATAAGCAGCAAAGTGGATGATTAAGATGGTTCTCAGGATGTCTGAGAGGTACGACCACTCACTTCAGACTGTCTCGCCTAGGTTTGAATCTCGGCCCAGCAATGACTGCAATTCAATGTCTCACATGCAGGCGAGCATCGATGTGTGGTACTCTATTCTGTTTAAGTGCTGAGCGTTAAACAAGAAGCAGCACGTTACCATTTTAAAAGTCTTTGGTATGACTCAGCCAGTTCACACCAACTTCCCAATCAGAGCAGACACTCTGACCATTACTCCACCGAAGCCTTGGAACATGAATTTTCTGATTTTTATTTTTTTATTTTTTAAAGAACATTAACATTAAGCAAGGTCTGCACTGAGGCTTGTCCCACCCACCTGATACACTACAATGGCTGCTGAAATCAGTCCAAAGGAAGAACGATTTAAGGTGATCTGGTATACCAAAGAACGGCACCTTTTGCAGTTGAAATGGGCTGGCAAGGTGCCCTAGAGTATGCACACTCACCTCTCAGCGTCTGCCTGGTTTCAATCAACGACCCAGCTATAAACTGTCACCCTGTGTTTCACAGCAGTGATTCATCAATGTGTGTGCAGTCCCTCTGATGGACGTTAAACTGGTCCCATCTGCCGGCGTTAGTTGGTGGAATTAAAGATCTCAGTATCCTTCTCCAATTAGTAAGCAAGCTATTACCGGCACACTGGCCAAATACAAATTCCTGCCCGAACCTTAGTCGAACTTCAGCCTGGCCAGCCGCTTGTGAAATACTTGAGCCAAACTTCCCACAGCAACCCTGCAAGAATGTGGAATAATTGTGGCCGTTAAGAGTATGGCTGACCAGGTGATGTCAGCTGACTTCAAGCAGATGGAAGATTCCTCGGGCAAATGATATGTGAAACATCCATCAGCGATTATACATATACACTGGGCATTTTACCCTTCGCTTTGCTGACGATTTAATCAGAGACAACATATTGTACTTCCCAACATTCTGTACAGCTCAAACAATACTGCACAATGATTTTTAATGTTGAGTATGTGACTGTGTATCTGAATGGTGGTGCCTCACAGGGAAATGCCACTTCCTGGTACATTGGATGACGTCTGCTCTGGCTGGAACCACACCTGACAAGCCCACCAACGCTGGGTCCCATCGTACCAAGTCCTTTGAGAACGGCCAGTTCGACAACTTCTTGCTCAGAGCAGAATGATGGACTTCCAATAAACATGTTTTTTTGGATGAGACCTGACCTGCCAGTTTTGACTGCATTTAGGCCTCGCTTGGTTCACTGTACAATTGGTATTACCTGCAGGCAAAGTAGAGGCTGGGAATTAGCATGATGGTTAAATGTCCTTTTACCTGTGTTTTTATTACCATTTGATTTCACGACAACCTCTCCTTAATCAAGCCCAAGTTTTTGAGATTGGATATATTTTTAATTGGATTGTTACATTCTGCAATCATGTGTTTGTTTGTTTTATAATTACAACGCTATGCAAAGTTACTTACACCTGTCCATTTTTTTTGTCTCTCTATCCTTGTCCTGTTCCTATATGTACCAGTACCCCATTCATTTGCACACCAGCCCTGTACCTTTGTTCGATATTCATCTCTTATCCAACACCTTAAGGAGGAGGGCCTTTGAAAGGACAGCACAGGCTCACCATGGCCAGCATTCGAGAAGAAAAATGTCTGATGCAACGACGTCGATTCAAGCTAGAGGAATCTGGTCTAACCCAACTCCAGAGATGAGGGTCACGTGTAGAGATGGAGAGAATAGCCGGTGGTCCTGTATGCGTGGCATCCTCCAACAGCTCAAGTAGCACAAGGAGTATCGCCGCCCGCGAAGAGCTCCACCTGGAGAGGATCCACCAGATTCTCAGGAGCAGATGACACAAGTCGTTTTTAAATGTGCAAGTCTGTATCACCAAGCAGGATGTGTAATTCTCATTAAAGTATTGCTCACGATTTGGTGATTTACACATTGCATACACTGTGATGTCAAGATTCTGGCTCCTCCATGCTTCGTAAGAGAGCCTGCTCATTCTCCAAACTCCTTTAAGGACCATCTATTATACACGGGAAGTGGACGTAGATCTAAATGGGAATTCAATTTGAGAGGATTATTACTGCACAAACTAGAGAGTTCAAAATCTTGTACTGAGAGGAAAGGACTTTGGCATCCATCATCCATCCATTGGGACCATACTCTGTGCAGAGCGTTGGTGCTGCCGAAGCAGTTCTTTCTTGCTATTGGGAACATCTGGACTGGTCGCCACTCTGACACAGGATACCAGCAAGCTGGCACTCATTTTGCCGACCTCGGAAGATGACAGGCAGGTCACCCACCTGGTATTAATTCAACAGCCAAGCAGGATTCAACTCAGGATCCCAGGATCCCAAGCCCACCAGCCTAACCATTAAGCAACACCAGGTATATTGTCCAAATTTAAAGAATTTAAGACTTGCTATCAGGTGAAGAAGGTACAAAATATTGGGCTCTTCGGGGGTAAAATATCTTGTACCTGAAGAGGAGCGAAGGGTAGCGGAGGTGAGTTTCTGAGAACACATCGAGATTTGAATCGATCTGTCGCTATATTCATATAATAAAGATTAACTAACGGTAGAATACACATCCAGTTAAATGCATTACTCGTCAACTTAAAGACTCTGGGGGGAGACGAGGCCGTACAGATTGTGGGCGATTCAGATTACCAACTCTATGAGATGCTGGATATGGGTTGACCAGCTTAAGCACCTGTAACACAACATTTAGAAAAGTAAAAGGTATGCTGTGTATCAGACAATTGTATGAGGAAAGATGGACAGAGCTGGAGTGATTAGACTTGGAGGCCGTCGTGTTCGTAGCCAGCATGTGGCTGCACGTTAGCACCTGTTCTTGCAGGGAATAACAGTTCTGCTGATGCGCGTGCCCCTTGTAGGTTCGAGCAGGGAATTTATAATTTGTTTGAATGGCTGGGATAGCTGCCTACTCTTCAGGAGGAGACCAGGGATCTTTAACATCCACCATCTATTACCGCAGACGAGACATCCATTTAACGTCAAGGGATGTCACGCGCATTGATTAATCTCCCAACATGTAAACACCAGGATGGAAGCTTACAGCTTGGTTGGGATTCAAACCAAAACAGCTCAGAGGAGAGGTGTGCATGCTGAGGCTATCTTACCATGAGTCTCATACTGGAGATGACCTCATTGTTGATTCCCTTCAAAAAGAAAATTTCCAAAGTATTTATCAGAATCTTCACTTGATCCAATGTTTTTTGGACACTTGAACAACAGGTTGGATCACGAGTCGTGATTCGATCAAAGTCCCTTACCAAGGAAGATATGTCGATAAACGCCTGCAACAAACTACCCAATTCAACATGGTCACCCCAAGAAGAAGGGCATGACCAGGTTTCGAGATGTGGGTCTATTAAGGATTTCAATTCCACACCATCGAGTACAAGCTGCACATATTGGTGTTGGTATGAGAACAGCAAAGGAAAGTATGTAAATGGACCTTGAAGGTTTTTACTCCATTTCACAAGCATCTTTGGTCTCTGCTTTTTACTGCCTTTCCAGTTAGTTCCCTCTACCTTTGACCTCCCCAGCTGCCCAGGAAGCACATGGTCTGCCAGTATCCCACTTCTGGTGAACTACCAAATTAGGCTCAGTGCCATCACCCTCATTTTTCCTCTTTTAATCTATCTGTGGAACAACTTCCTTATTCTGTTGAATCTCATTCTTCCCTTCTCAGCTTCAAAATGGTGTTCACCACCACCTCAGGTCATCCATCCTCCATCCACACGCATGATCTTTCCACCTTCATTAACCCTCCTGAAGTACACCCCACCCCTTCCTTCCAGTCATTGTGTCCCCATCTCCCTTTTTCTGATTTTCATTTCATCCCCATTTACCCTTCCTCATCTTGTGTATTTGAGCTAGAATCCAGTTCACCCCCTGTACTTCCTTCCTCTGCTTCCCCCGCTCTCTCAATCTCCCCCCTTCCGATTCCTTCCCCAAGTGCCCCTGGTGTCCCCACACCCTGTTGTTGATGTGTTCCCCCACCAAGCAGTTGTTTTTCTGTTCTGTGCTCTAGCTCTTCATGAGCCTCGACTTTGAATGCTAAAATATTCTGACTACAGTAGCTAGAAAATTGATATTGTAAAAATCTTGGCCCTTACACAGCATTTCCACAGCACACCACACCACAGACACACACACACACACACACACACACACACCACACACACACACTCAATATTTCATATATAATATATATATACTAATATATATAGTATAATCAGGAGTGTGACGAGCACTCCACTGATCCCAGTTGGACAACACTCCACACCAAAGTGTCGCCTCCAACACAGGTGATGAATCACTTGACCAAAGTGATGCTCTACCCCCTCACAGATTCTCGCACATAGGCCTCCTTGGCCACCTTTAGCGCACGTACAGTTTTACGCCTCAACTCCTGAACAGTTTCAGCTTTCTATTCAGCCTGGCCCTGCGACGGGTCAATGGTATCAGTGCCTGAGAGACAGCATTCTTCTTCACCCTACGGTGAGTTCAAGACATCCACCGCAACATCAAGGATGGTGGTCTTGAAGGCACTCCATAACTCTTCAGTATTCTCAAACACCCAGAACCCCAACTCCTCACTCCAGCCTGTTTGGCAAACTCCTCAGCTACCTGAGCTTCCCAACATCCAGCATGGGCTGGATGGTACCATTCTCCCAGATTTAAGCTGCAACTTCAGAGTTGCATCCACAAGCCTGTGTGTTGGTAATTGAGGAACTGAGCACTCCGGTAGACCCTGCAGTTCTGGTCATCCTCCAGCGACGCATCAACGAGCATGTGGTCAATCTCCTGTTCCACACCGCTAGCGTTGAATACCAAGTCCAGCTATGGCCTGCTGTGCTGAAACCATGAACAGCCACCCTAAGTCCATGACTTCTGCAAAATCAAGAACTATGTGCTATTCGTTCACAGCTCCAGGCCCGTGGGGCCAACACATGTTTCATAACCATCCCTATCAGTTCAGTCGATGCATTGAAATCCCCAAGACTAGAAGAGTATCTCGCCTGGGGCACTGATCAACCACAGACTCGAGCGTGGCATAGAATGCATCCTTCATTGTGAGATCACTCTCCTCATTCGAGCATAAACAGAGACAGGGAAATGACATCCAAGGAGACGAATCCTTCATCTCTAATACGCTCTGTTAAATCAGTGTAACCTCAATTATCATTGGAGTTAGCTTCTTGGACACAGTACTGCAACTGTTTAGCATGGTACCATCAGAGTGCCAGACCAATAGTAGGTGTAACCACCCGCATGATCTAACCATATCTTGTCTCCGACCTCTGAGAATGCTGCAATCACTGATGTTACCAGGCACCCACCCGAAGGGACTGCCTCAGGTTTACCCAAGGAGACCTCCGTCCGGTGGACAACACCTCCGCACCACCCTGACACACACTACCCCAATCCAACCTGGGAAGGTTACCCAGTGGTTTCCCTCCTATCATCAGAGTGAAGGTCCCGAAGGCTTTGCCCCAATCCAGAGAGGTCCGAGAGTTCATCGGAAGGGCAGCAGCACAGGAGCTGCTCCCATGGACTGTGTTTTCAGTTTTCTTTGCATTTGTTGGTTTTGCAAAGTGAAGTGTTTCACGGTGTCCAGAGTGCAAATCCTGCCACCAACCTCCTTAAAATATAAAAAAAAAGTAACCTAACTGCAGGACGATGTCCAAAGACACAGGTGGGCACAAGATATGGATGGCCGTTGGCTCACAAGGAGATCCTCCCCCCTTTGACAGGTTTTGTTCTTCATCCTGCTGGGTGTCCATATCATACACCCTCCTCACCAGGATACCTGGGGGGGGGGAGGGAGGAGACAGTTTATACAGGTTTACATGGTACCTGACACCAAGCCACGTATCTAATCTCCCTGTGCGTGCGACGTGAAAGGTGGGGTTAAGCAATTTGGTCACGTATGGCGTGTAGGTATGTCGTGTAGGTATGTCGTGTAGGAATGTCGTGTAGGAATGTCGTGTAGGAATGTGTAGGTATGTCGTGTAGGTATGTGTCTGCATTTTGTTAAGTGTACATTGAAAACCGTTCAACGGAAGAAATTTAAACTTTACCACATGTTACACGACCATTTGATACTCGTACATCGAACATTGTACATTCAACGTACATCGAACATTTTCAAAGTACAATTTGTTAATTCGTCTTAATCGTCTTAAGCCCCTGTCACACCTTGACGATTTCGCCAGCGTATGGCAACGTATCAAAATTTATCTAAAACGCTAAAAAAGAAGAGAGATTAAGTAGAAACACGTTCAATAAGTTCTGTGGTCGTCCGGAAGAACGTCAATACGTCTACATACGTCAATATGCGTGGAGATACGTATCACTAGGTTCAAGCACGTTAACTCATTAGGTTAGAAATAAGTTTGGGTACGCTAAAACATTACCTCGACGTGTTTCACTATATGAGTAACTTACAAGTAACGTGTGTCGTGATGTGTGTCAACGATCGCATAACGTGCCAACAACTTATGGCCAGCGTATGCCGAACGTGTGAGTCATTCGCTGGCATACGTCGAAAAATTTTGAGCATGCTTAAATTTGTCGACGAGCTCGGCGTACTACGACGTATGCCAGCGTGCTTCAGCGTGCTCTTAACGTATACAAAACTGACCCATAACGTATTCGACGTTTTAGCCAGCGTATTCGCCAAATTTTTAATATGCTGGCTAAAACGTCAAGGTGTGACAGCGGCTTCAAAGGATCGTTTATCCCAAAACTCATATATATTGTTTCAAATGAGGGGTGCTTACTTTTGGGCCATCTTTTAATCACGTACTTTTTTCTGTCAGATATTCATTCCAACACCTCTCAGGTTTGAAGTACGTATTAGTACTTGGTCTCCATGAGTTTATACCGCACTACTAGAGCAGCTTCGGCAAAGTACGTTTCAACACTCGATTACAAGGTCAGTTGGGATTTTGGAAAGAAAAAAACAAAAAACTTTCATAACTGTTTAACGAGTGGTTGTATCACACATGTGTAGGGCGGGGTTTGGCGAAGGCCAGGGGTGTGAGGGCGGGTTGCTGAAGGCCAGGGGTATTGAGGGCGGGGTTTGCAAAGCCAGGGGTGTGAGGCGGGGTGTCTCTTGAAGGCCAGATGGTGTGGGGGCGGGTTTGCAAAGGCCAGAGGTGTGAGCGGGGTTTGCAAAGGCCATGGGTATGAGGGCGGGGTTTGCGAAGGCCAGGGGTGTGAGAGGGTTTGCGAAGGCCAGGGGTGTGAGGGCGGGGTTTGCGAGGGCCAGGGGTGTGAGGGCGGGGTTTGCGAAGGCCAGGGGTTGAGGGCGGGGTTTGCAAAGGCCAGGGGTGTGAGGGCGGGGTTTGCAAAGGCCAGGGGTGTGAGGGCGGGGTTTGCAAAGGCAGGGGTGTGAGGGCGGGGTTTGCAAAGGCCAGGGGTGTGAGGGCGGGGTTTGCAAAGGCAGGGTGTGAGGGCGGGGTTTGCAAAGGCCAGGGGTGTGAGGGCGGGGGTTGCGAAGGCCAGGGGTATGAGGGCGGGGTTTGCAAATGCCGGACGTGTGAGGGCGGGGTTTGCGAAGGCCAGGGTATGAGGGCGGGGTTTGCAAATACCGGACGTGTGAGGGCGGGTTTGCGAAGCCAGTGGTATGAGGGCGGGGTTTTGCGAATGCCGGGCGTGTGAGGGCGGGGTTTGCGAAATGCCGGGCGTGTGACGGCGGGTTTTGCAAATGCCGAACGTGTGAGGGGCGGGGTTTGTGAAGGCTCGACGTGTGAGGGCGGGGTTTGCAAAAGGCCAGGGGTATTGAGGGCGGGGTTTGCAATGCCGAGACGTGTGAGGGCGGGTTTTTGCGAAGGCCAGTGGTAGAGGGGGGGTTTGCGATGCCGGGCGTGTGAGGGCGGGTTTGTGAAGGCTCGACGTGTGAGGGCGGGGTTTGCAAAGGCCAGGGGTATGAGGGCGGGGTTTGTCAAATGCTGGGCGTGAGTAGAGGTTTGCGAATGCCGACGTGTGAGGGCGGGTTTGTGAAGGCTCGACGTTGTGAGGGCGGGTTGTGAAGGCTCGACGTGTGAGGGCGGGTTTGTGAAGGCTCGACGTGAGGGCGGGGTTTGCAAAGGCCAGGGGTATGAGGCGGGGTTGCAAATGCCGGAAGTGTGAGGGCGGGGTTTGCGAAGGCCAGTGGTATGAGGGCGGGGTTTGCAAATGCCGGACGTGTGAGGGCGGGGTTTGCGAATGCTGGGCGTGAGGGCGAGGTTTGCGAATGCGGACGTGTGAGGGCGGGGTTTGTGAAAGGCTTCGACTGTGTGAGGGCGGGGGTTTGCAATGCCGGGCGTGTGAGGGCGGGGTTTTGTGAAGGTGTGAGGACGGGGTTTGCGAAAGCCGGGCGTGTGAGGGCGGGGTTTGTGAAGGCTCGACGTGTGAGGGCGGGGTTTGCAAAGCTGGGCGTGTGAGGGCGGGGTTTGTGAAGGCTCGACGTGTGAGGGCGGGGTTTGCAAATGCCGAACGTGTGAGGGCGGGGTTTGCGAAAAGCCGGGCGTGTGAGGGCGGGGTTTGTGAAAGGCTCGATGTGTGAGGGCGGGGTTTTGCGAATGCGGACGTGTGAGGGCGGGGTTTGTGAAGGCCAGGTGTGAGGGCGGGGTTTGTGAAGGCCGGGCGTGTGA
>CM068963.1:117613777-117624789 GCA_035128595.1 Eptatretus atami
GGCCGTACGTGACTATTGGTTTTTTTTCAGTTTTTGGCGCATTCATAACGAGTTGGATGTATGCATAACGTATTGTAACGTACACAGAACGTTTCGAATAACTTATAGATAACTTATACCAACGAATGCTTAGCGTGTTGGCGGCGTTCACAACTTATGCCCAACGATAGTCTATCTTATGCATAGTGCGCGGCAGCGTATCGCGACGATCACGTGGCATGCCTATTAAAAGGCTGCCGCTCGACGATTCCACATGAGTGTCATACATGCCAAACTGCCGTCGCCTCCCGATCCATGGTCTCACCCATTCTTCTCCTCCGTTCACCTCTTCTTCTCCTGGCTCTATTGGCATGCAACTGGTACAGTGTCAAATCGATGAGGTCATGTTGATGTTGGAGGACAGCTAGTAGGTATTCTCGTCTCAGCCTTGCCGGATCCTCCATGTCTCGGATGACATGGACATCTGCTCAACATGGAGTCTGGAACACTGACGGGTTCCTCCTGTGAACCCCATTTTTATATACCAATACCCTAAACGCTGCCAATACGCCATTTACGGTAGCGTAAGTTAGAACACGTTTAGTAAATTCTGTGGTCGTCCGGAAGACGTCAAATACGTCTACATACGTCAATATGCGTTGGAGATACGTTACACATAGGTTCAAAGCACGTTACTCAGGGCCCTGTCACACCTTGACTTTTAGCCAGCGTATGGCAACGTATCAAAATTGATCTAAAACGCTGGCGTACGCTGAACTATTGATGTTTTTTTCAGTTTTGGGCGTATTCATAACGAGTTGGACGTATGCATATGTATTAGTAACGTACACAGAAACGTTTCGATAACTTATCGATAACTTATACCAACGAATGTTGGCGTGTTGTCGGCGTTCACAACTTATGCCCAACGATAGTCTAACTTATGCATAGTGCGCACGCGTATCGCCGACGATCACGTGGCGTAGCCTATAATAGGCTGCCGCCAACGATTTAAATCATAACTGCACTAGAAATCGAAGTGTCAACATCACCGTCATGCCGAAGAAAAAAAAACCATGGAGTCTGGTACAACTGACGGGTTCCTCCTGTGAACCCCATTTTTATATACCAATTCCCTAAACGCTGCCAATTACGCCATATAACGGTAGCTGTAAGTAGAAACACGTTCAATAAGTTCTGTGGTCGTCGGAAGACGTCAAAATACGTCTACATACGTCAATATTGCGTGGAGATTACGTTACACATAGGTTCAAAGCACGTTACTCATAGGTTAGAAATAAGTTTTGGGTACGCTAAACATTACCTCGACGTGTTTCGACTTATGAGTAACTTACAAGTAACGTGTGTCGATGTGTGTCAACGATCGCATAACGTGCCAACAACTTATGGCCAGCGTATGCCGAACGTGTGAGTCATTCGCTGGCATACGTCGAAAAATTTTGAGCATGCTTAAAATTTGTCGACGAGCTCGGCGTACTAACGACGTATGCCAGCGTGCTTCAGCGTGCCTCTTAACGTATACAAAACTGACCCATAACGTATTCGACGTTTTAGCCAGCGTA
This sequence comes from Eptatretus atami, assembly GCA_035128595.1. Lineage (NCBI taxonomy): Eukaryota > Metazoa > Chordata > Myxini > Myxiniformes > Myxinidae > Eptatretus > Eptatretus atami. Next base: position 117,615,340 of record CM068963.1, read on the forward strand.
TTCGCCAAATTTTTAATATGCTGGCTAAAACGTCAAGGTGTGACAGCGGCTTCAAAGGATCGTCTTTAATCCCAAAACTCAATATACTTGTTTCAATGAGGGGTGCTTACTTTTTGGGCCATCTTTTATCACGTACTTTTTCTGCAGATATTCATTCCAACACCTCTCAGGTTGAAGTACGTATTAGTACTTGGTCTCCATGAGTTTATACCGCACTACTAGAGCAGCTTCGGCAAAGTACGTTTCAACACTCGAGTTACAAGGTCAGTTGGGATTGTGGAAAGAAAAAAACAAAAACTTTCATAATGTTTAACGAGTGGTTGTATCACACATGTGAGGGCGGGGTTTGCGAAGGCCAGGGTGTGAGGGCGGGTTTGTGAAGGCCAGGGTATGAGGCGGGGTTTGCAAAGGCAGCGGGTGTGAGGGCGGGTTTGCAAAGGCCAGGGGTGGGGGCGGGGTTTGCAAAGGCCAGAGGTGTGAGGGCGGGGTTTGCAAAGGCCAGGGGTATGAGGGCGGGTTTGCGATGGCCATGGGGTGTGAGAGGGTTTGCGAAGGCCAGGGTGTGAGGGCGGGGTTTGCGAGGGCCAGGGGTGTGAGGGCGGGGTTTGCGAAGGCCAGGGGTATGAGGGCGGGGTTTGGCAAAGGCCAGGGGTGTGAGGGCGGGGTTTGCAAAGGCCAGGCGTGTTGTGAGGGCGGGGTTTGCAAGCAGGGGTGTGAGGGGGGGTTTGCAAAGGCAGGTGTGAGGGCGGGGTTTGCAAGGCCAGGGTGTGAGGGCGGGTTTGGAAGGCCAGGGGGTGAGGCGGGGTTGCGAAGCCAGGGGTTTGAGGGCGGGGTTTGCAATGCGGACGTGTGAGGGCGGGGTTTGCGAAGGCCAGGGTATGAGGGCGGGGTTTGCAAATCGCGACGTGTGAGGGCGGGGTTTGCGAAGCCAGTGGTTTTGAGGGCGGGTTTTGCGAATGCGCGTGTGAGGCGGGGTGGAATGCGGGTGTGAGGGCGGGGTTGAAGCCGGACGTGTGAGGGGCGGGGTTTGTGAAGGCTCGACGTGTGAGGGCGGGGTTTGCAAAGGCCAGGGGTATGAGGGCGGGGTTTGCAATGCCGGACGTGTGAGGGCGGGGTTTGCGAAGGCCAGTGGTATGAGGGCGGGGTTTGCGAATGCCGGGCGTGTGAGGGCGGGTTTGTGAAGGCTCGACGTGTGAGGGCGGGTTTGCAAAGGCCAGGGGTATGAGGGCGGGGTTGCAAATGCTGGGCGTGAGTAGAGGTTTGCGAATGCCGACGTGTGAGGGCGGGTTTGTGAAGGTCGACGTTGAGGGTGGTTGTGAAGGCTCGACGTGTGAGGGCGGGTTTGTGAAGGCTCGACGTGTGAGGGCGGGGTTTGAAAAGCCAGGGGTATGAGGGCGGGTTTGCAAATGCCGGAAGTGTGAGGGCGGGGGTTTGCGAAGGCCAGTGGTATGAGGGCGGGGTTTGCAAATGCCGGACGTGTGAGGGCGGGGTTTGCGAATGCTGGGCGTGAGGGCGAGGTTTGCGAATGCGGACGTGTGAGGGCGGGGTTTGTGAAGGCTCGACGTGTGAGGGCGGGGTTTGCAAATGCCGGGCGTGTGAGGGCGGGCGGTGTGTTTGTGAAGGTGTGAGGGACGGGTTTGCGAAAGCCGGGCGTGTGAGGGCGGGGTTTGTGAAGGCTCGACGTGTGAGGGCGGGTTTGCAAAGCTGGGCGTGTGAGGGCGGGTTTGTGAAGGCTCGACGTGTGAGGGCGGGGTTTGCAAATGCCGACGTGTGAGGGCGGGGTTTGCGAAAAGCCGGGCGTGTTGAGGCGGGGTTTGTGAAGGCTCGATGTGTGAGGGCGGGGTTTGCGAATGCCGGACGTGTGAGGGCGGGGTTTGTGAAGCAGGTGTGAGGGCGGGGTTTGTTGCAAGGCCGGGCGTGTGAGGAGTGAGCACGGGTTTCACTTTCTTGGTGACATCAAGTTCTCTGAAGGTGTGCACTTGACGTGAAGTTATAATTAAGGATATTTTTCGCTTTTCAGAGATCACGCGTCTGTGAGGAAATGGTGTGAGACGCTGTCGGTGTGCTTGAAACCCAGATAACAAGTGCCGGTGATGGGTGCGGAGGAAGAGGTGGAGAGGAGTTTTCGGGGAGCAGAGATGGGAGTGCGCAGCGCCGTCGAGTTTGGGTCTCCTGAAGAGGCGAAGAGTCCCGCGGTGGTGTGGTGGTGGTGCTGGAGAAGCGCCGCTGGTCGTGCTCGCCGTGCTCTGCCTCCTGAACGCGTCGAACTCGCGCGGTTCGAGCATCGTCTTGTTTTCCTTTTTAATGTAATTTAAAACTCACCACGAACTTCAACGGCTCTAACAAACGCGAACCCAAAGAAGCAGTGAGACCGGTTCCACTAAACGTTACTAGGCTATACACCGCACCATTATCCTTTACATCTGTACATGAAAACTTTTTACTCGACGGTACACTATTTTGTACATCGATACAATTGAAGTGTAAATAATCATTTATTTATTACGTACATCAGTGACGTCACCTGGTGCAAGTCAAGGAGTGAAGGTTCGAGTCAGGTCAAAGTCTTTCACTCAGAGAATTGGTTGATCCTCCCCGATCGGATCGGCTGTGTTGAGGTCTTGTACCTGTTGTGGGGTTGTTTCTCCAGTTCGTGCCCCGATTTTTCTTGGTACCTCAGAATTTGTTGCAGTTCCATCCCTTGGAATGTTAAACCCGCCATTTATGTTTTTTTTGTTTTGTCTTTTTTCTGCCAATTTCCGAGCTGTTTCTCGAGGAGGAGGAGGAGGAGGAGGAGGACATTCGGCCCATCATGCCTCTGCCACATCAACAGCACGCAACTTTAGATAAAATAAAAAAATGCAAAATGTTTTTTTTTGTGATTTGTGTTTTTTTTTTTGGGGGGGGGGGGTAGTGGACGAACACAATTCGTTGTTGCAAAACCCACATCAACCACACAACACCCAAAGACCAACACAGACAACACTCCGTACAGACGCACACAATCACCCATCCGTACTCAAGCTACCCAGTGCAGGGTTTACAATGGCACCGATGGTGCTTCGGCACAAGCCCACACTCAGAAGGGCCAATTTTATATGTATCTATATTATAGTGTGTGTGTGTGTGTGTGTGTTGTGTGTGTGTGTGTACATACATTTGTGTGTACACACATTGTGTATACACATCACAATACATTTCAACTATCTTAATTCCAGCAATCTCTGTGTGTGTGTGTGTGTGTGGTGTGTGTGTGTGTGTCTGTGACCGCTGTTTCTCGACAACCACTGGTCCGATCTAATTGAAACTTGCCAGGTATATTGCTGGGCCCTGTGGATGTGCCTTTCAAGGTTTGAATTAATCGGACAAGTGGTTCCCAAGTTATGGCCATTTATTTACCAAACCAATGACAGGACACGTTGGCTGCGTAGGCGTGGCGATGGGGAAAGGACACCTTCGTTACCAATGACAGGACACGTTGCTTGGCGTTTGCACCCACAGTATCTGTCTTCTATCTATCTATAATCCAGCAATCTCTGTTTGTTTGCCTTTCAAAAGGTTTGAAATGAATCAGACGAGTGGTTCCCAAGTTATGGCCAAGTTAGAGCGCGTCCCCATTACGGGTTACAACGTACGGACTTCCGGATAGTGATAACTTACTGTATTCTAATAATTTCTCGATTTCTTATGCGCATTTATAGATAAACAATGCCCCAATCCAGTCGTCGTTTACGAGAGCGAAAGAACAGCCTGTGCGGTTGTTTGAAAGTTTTTTTTTTCACGTACGGCCACGCACGTACGGCCACGCGAGAGCGAAGGAACGGCCTGTGTGGTTGTTGTTTCTGGCACGCGGTTTGAAAGTTTTATTTTTAATTATTTTTTTGCACGTACTGCCACACACGTACGGCCACGCACGTACAGGCATGCGAGAGCAAAGGAACGGCCTGTGTGGTTGTTGTTTCTGGCACGCGGTTTGAAAGTTTCTTTTTGCACGTACAGCCACACACGTACGGCCACACACTAGTTTTAATAAAGAACATGTACATAATTTAATGCTACTTTACAAAACATACTACGTATTTTGAATTCTATAAAATAAATAAAAAAAAGCCTACCATTCCTGGCACTGACGTGACCACAGTCCACACTGTTAATGGTGGACGTTACAGTTTGAAGAGAGGGAGCCCGAAGGATGAGGGATGTCATGGCATAGGGTGGAGTTATCAGCAAATGGCTACATGGAATTTCCCAGAGAGTCAGATAGATAGATACTTGATGAAGATTAGGAATTTAATGCGCGCGAGAACACTGCCTTGTGGCACACCAGCCTTGACAGAGAGCGGAGATGAAAGGATTCTGTTGAGTGCCACATGTTGACTATGAGAGTAGAGGAAGTCAGTAAGCCATGTATAGAGTTGGCCTTGGATGCCATAAGCAGACTGTTGGAGAGTAAGGCAGGATGCCAGACTATCGAAAGCATGAGATATGTCCAGAGAGACGGCTCTGATCTCATGTCTGACGTTGAGGCCTCCATCCATTGTTTTGGTGAGGATTTTTGTGGAAGCACTCCATTGTTGTTGTTGTGGAACAACAAAGGATTTTATGTCAACTGTGATGATGGATTCCATGACGCTGCTGATTAGTGAAAGTAAGCTATAGGTCTGTAATTAAGGGAATCCATTTTTACATCTTTTCATGTAAATGCTGTGATATTGGAGGATTTCCAAGCAGATGGAAGATGACTAGCACAAATGACAGGTGAAAAGAACATAGAGAGGATGTGCAAGAGCAGCAGAGTTTTTAGGACACATGAACTGATGCCATCCAGTCCAGTTGCAGAGTCAGAGTCGAGGGTTGCCATAAACTTGTCCACCTTCTTGGGTGTAAAATACACAGAATCCAGGAGCAGTTTGGTATGGCAGGAAGGATGGGTATCGAGAGTGAGGGTTGGAGGGCACAAGATTTGGAAGCAAACACATAACTAAGGAATTGAGCTTTCTCATGAGCAGAGTCGGCTGCTGGTGCCATTTGAAGAGAAGGAAGGGATGAAAGGAGCATACTCCAGAGACATACTTAAACAAGGTACCACCAGGTTTTAGGGAGGGACATGAGTTTGAAAGTTAATTATTGAGGTTGGACAGATGTTTCTGGCTTTCCTGAGAATGGACACACACTTTGTGGAATACACTGAGATTGCTGTAGTCAGATTTGCCTTCCATGAAGAGAAGGTTTCAGGAAACTGCCTCACCATGCAATTCAGTGTACCATGGGTGGATATTTGAAGGCAAAATGGGATGAATCTGTGAACAGGAGAGAACAGGTTTCTGTGAGGATTCTTGGGTGAGTTAATTTCTTGGGTGGGAGATATGGAGACCAGTCTTGAAGAGAGATGGCAGCATGCAATCCCTGCCAATCTCCCTGAGTGAACTGCCAGACTCACCGGCGCTGAGGCAGCTCTTTGAGAATATCCAGAGAGATGTTGACTTTCACAAATACGTGATCAGATGAATCAATTGGAGCAGAGGAAGAGCAGGAGACATTTGTTGGAAGTTTGCCACAGATTGAATCAGTTCCATGGAGTACAGAAGTCCTTTGCTGAAGAGCCATGGCTGCTGAGAAAGGTACCAACACCCAACCAATATGCATGTGACAATTATAATCACCACATATGAGGAAGAGAGGGTTGGGATGAGTGGTTAAAAGTGTTGGTCCTTGTTGTCTGGAGAGAGATATAGATGGAGTCGTCACTGTTATGATGGATAAATAATTTGCTGGTGATTGAGCACACACATTATGGGCATAGCTTCCACCAATGTCAATGTTCCTTGTGTACGTGTGCATGAGGAAAGGATCCAAGTTGAGAAAATGATGAGAATGTCTGTCTGTGTTTTCCGTGTCTATGAAACACATTGCTGCGAATCAAGAGGGGGTTCACGGAACCCGAAGTCTTGTTGACTTGAGCTATCGTGTCATTTCTTTAATTCCTAAAGGTCTTAGTTTTGTCGAACACGAGGAATGAGCCAAGCAGTTTATCTTTCCATGTACCTTATTTTCACGCAAATAACCCATGGGCTGTATGTTAAATTGGTTCCAAAAATTCCAACTGCGGCGTTATACTGCTGCGCGGGCGATACGGTATTTCATCATATGGCACGTGACATACCACAGGGGACCAAGTGAAATGAACATAGATACAAAAAAAGGCAATTAAATACATGACCAGCCTGTCTGTTCATGTGCTCTTCTGAGTACTTACGAACTTTCAGTTTGAATTCGGCCGTGAAACTTTAACGTTTTCTCTTACTTTTACTGTCAGACCCTGACATTCGCAAGGGATACGTTCTTGAAAAATTCCGCGAATGGTGGTACATTGTTTCAATGGGAAAAAGGGGGATAGCTTCCCAGCGGTTCGTGATTCATTAGACAAAATCAAAAATCCCATGAAAAACTCCGAATACAAGAAGCATAGGCTGCGAATGTAGAAGCAGGTCACATTTTCGGAACCGCGAATGCTGGGGTCCAACAGTCCTGACAGCAGACATTGTACGGCAGGGACTTGTAATGGTATGGAGGATTTCGTGGATTGATATGAAATTCAACAGCCTGCAGGGTATTTATACATTTCTAATGGATGTGCAGCATGGTTTCCGGTGGCATCGTTACCGGAAACCACGCTGGTTTATAACACATCAGTAGAGTAAACTTTAATTATTACAACAACCCTTTGTCAAGATATATATTAATTAAATTTTAATTTTATTTACTGCAGTTGGATTTGAAAAGAGCTGTTTGTTGGCCCTTGACAAAGCCGTGCGAGCTGCTGGAAATAATGGGCATGGTGCATCTCCGGGGTGTGTTCAGTTACCGAGCAGCTCCGCTAGCGCTCGCCAACTCAGCCATTCTTTAATGGCTTTGAATGGAGTGCTTGCTTGATTGCTTAAGCCACTTTGGTGAGCGCTCTACAAGAAACTTGGTAACTAAACACACCCCCGTCATGTGGAGAACAAAGCTAGCTTATGGGTTATACCCATATGCGGGTTACACCTGCCTGAAATTTTTCTTGAGCACTTTTTTTTCTCCACAGGTGTGGGTCTCCACAGGTGTTGGGTATTCCAAGGGGCGGGTTATTTGCATGGAATTACGGTAGTCGAATCGCCAATTTTACGTTCTACCAGCCAACCTCTCGAACTGGATGTGTACGGATCACAAATCAAAGGAATTTCAGGATTAATAAAATAAACGTTTAATTATTAACTCTGCACAATTAATATTATAAACGACACAAAATAGAACATCTTATCAACATAAAAGGTAATTGAGGACACACAAAGGGGAAGATGTTGGGCTTTTTTCTTCTTCTTCTTCTTCTTCTTTCTTGCTGAAGACTTGGAACAAAAAAAAAGTCCCTGCATTGTTCTCTTTAGGAAAGTGGGGATAACTTGGTCTTTGTGAGAGTGGGAAACACCAGAAGTGCACCGGAGAGTGCACCCTTTAGTGCACCTGATTGTTGGCCGTTGTGACCCTTGGAGATTAGATCGGTGCATGTGTGGTCAGCATCTCCTCTTGGGTACGCTTAGCAGTGCGCCGATAATAGCTGCCTTTGGGATATCCCTCCCTTGCTCCCCGGTACAACAACTCAGTATGAAAGCTGCATTTGAGTGCTGGTCTCGGTGGTTCTCACAAGTGCACATTCAGCTCGGGCGTTTTTTTTCTATCTTTTGTATGCAACACATGGCTGCGGTTCTTGAGGTACGGCTGTTCCGCTGATACAGTGCCCCTGTAGGTTAGAGCAGGAATTTGTCATTTGTTCAGGGTGCCAATGACAGCTTACCTACTCTTCATGAAGTACACTGTGGGCCTCTTAACATGCACCAACTAATGCTAGCAGACACGTCCATGTCTGGCTTCAACGTCCCTCTGAGGGATGGTGAACTTTCTGATTCATCGCCTTGCCTGGGAAGCACCAATCTAGGTTTATCGTCAGCTTGGAAAATCGAACCCACAACAGACAGCTCAGAGGTAAGTGTGCTACCTCCACACCATCCTGTCCAGAAAAAATTGTGATAAGTGACAAAGAGCAAATGATGCAATGTATTCTGATCAGGATCCACACACTAAGATTACTCACTCTCTGTTGATGTATCGTTTGGTTTAATGTCATAGTTCATTAAATATACAATGTTAGGCCAAACTTTAAATATACAAACCATCCATGCCAATGGTACTTTAAACATACAATACAAACTTCTTTGCTATATTGTTCATCCACAAACGGCCTTCAAAGCACTCATCCAGGCCCGGTCATTGTTGTTCCTTTCAGGTGTGGCTAAGCATGGCTCCGGTCACCGACCATGCGGCGCAGTTCATGGCTGTGAAGCCGGACCTCATCAACTGGCTCTCTTCTTGTTTACATCGTGGTCTGTATACCCTGTGGTCTCTCGCTTCCTGGCTACAGATTCATTTGGACTGCGTTTTGCGGTACATTTTTTTGAGTCTACTGCCCCTACCCAATATCCAAAACCTTAAGGGCCCAAATGTCCCACCTGCTTTACTTGCTGTCCTCCTTTGTGTCTTATCTACTCGGTTTTCATCACTGCTGTGAAGCTTTCCTTGAAAGTTGAACCTTTGAGAGCATTTTCAAAAGTTCTTTATTTTATTTTTACAGACTCTAAAGCTCCTGAAGGGCTGCGACATAAATCACACATACATGCAGACAGATACACGAGACAACATTAAACTTTACTTACACACAAACAACACAGCCGCTGAGATTGGCGGAAGTGACGTCACTTCCTAGAGCACTCTGGGTACCAGGACATCATGTTTATGACGTCTCTTTTTCGCCGCACTCAGTGGAGCTATAAGGATGAATTTCCTCATCCTCATGGATACCAACCTATAGGGTGTTTTTTCCCATACTCTTTCCTTTTAATGCTGAGTGTCAAGCACGGAAGCAGCACGTCTCATTTTTTAGTCTTTGTGTGACTCGGACGGGGTTCGATCGCTGCGCCCCAGATTCAGAGCGGATGTCCTAACCATTACACACTGAGTTTTCATGGACCACAGAATTGGTTAACACAGAGTCCCTCAGGACAGCATTTTGTAAATTGGTTGCGCTGTTACGGAGATATTAACAATTGGAGTGCACATAACGCGTGAAATTATTTTCCCATTTTCAATTGTTCGATTCTAACGTCATCAGGGAGTGAGCACGGGGTTTCACTTTCTTGGTGACATCAAGTTCCTGAAGGTGTGCACTTGACGTGAAGTTATAATTAAGGATATTTTTCGCTTTTCAGAGATCACGCGTCTGTGAGGAAATGGTGTGAGACGCTGTCGGTGTGCTTTTGAAACCCAGATAACAAGTGCCGGTGATGGGTGCGGAGGAAGAGGTGGAGAGGGAGTTTTCGGGGGAGCAGAGATGGGAGTGCGGCAGCGCCGTCGAGTTGG
>CM068963.1:117624814-117636798 GCA_035128595.1 Eptatretus atami
GGTCCTCCTGAAGAGGCGAAGAGTCCCGCGGGTGTGGTGGTGGTGCTGGAGAAGCGCCGCTGGGTCGTGCTCGCCGTGCTCTGCCTCCTGAACGCGTCGAACTCTGCGGTTCGAGCATCGTCTTGTTTTCCTTTTTAATGTATTTAAAACTCACCACGAACCTTCAACGGCTCTAACAAACCGCGAAACCCAAAGAAGCAGTGAGACCGGTTCCACTAAACGTTACTAGGCTATACACCGCACCATTATCCTTTACATCTGTACATGAAAACTTTTTACTCGACGGTACACTATTTTGTACATCGATACAATTGAAGTGTAAATAATCATTTATTTATTACGTACATCAGTGACGTCACCTGGTGCAAGTCAAGGAGTGAAGGTTCGAGTCAGGTCAAAGTCTTTCACTCAGAGAATTGGTTGATCCTCCCCGATCGGATCGGCTGTGTTGAGCTTGTACCTGTTGTGGGGTTTGTTTCTCCAGTTCGTGCCCCCGATTTTTCTTGGTACCTCAGAATTTGTTGCAGTTCCATCCCTTGGAATGTTAAACCGCCATTTATGTTTTTTTTGTTTTGTCTTTTTTCTGCCAATTTCCGAGCTGTGTTCTCGGAGGAGAGAGGAGGAGGAGGAGGACATTCGGCCCATCATGCCTCTGCCACATCAACAGCACGCAACTTTAGATAAAATAAAAAAATGCAAAATGTTTTTTTTTGTGATTTGTGTTTTTTTTTTTGGGGGGGGGGTAGTGGACGAACACAGTTCGTGGTTGCAAAACCCACATCAACCACACAACACCCAAAGACCAACACAGACAACACTCCGTACAGACGCACACAATCACCCATCCGTACTCAAGCTACCCAGTGCAGGGTTTACAATGGCACCGATGGTGCTTCGGCACCAAGCCCACACTCAGAAGGGCCAATTTTATATGTATCTATATTTATTAGTGGTGTGTGTGTGTGTGTTGTGTGTGTGTGTGTGTACATACATTTGTGTGTACACACATTTGTGTATACACATCACAATACATTTCAATCTATCTGTAATTCCAGCAATCTCTGTGTGTGTGTGGTGTGTGTGTGTGTGTGGTGTGTCTTGTGACCGCTGTTTCTCGACAACCACTGGTCCGATCTAATTGAAACTTGCCAGGTATATTGCTGGGCCCTGTGGATGTGCCTTTTTCAAGGTTTGATATTAATCGGACAAGTGGTTCCCAAGTTATGGCCATTTATTTACCAAACAATGACAGGACACGTTGCTGCGTAGGCGTGGCCGATGGGGAAAGGACACCTTCGTTACCAATGACAGGACACGTTGCTTGGCGTTTTGCACCACAGTATCTGTCTTCTATCTATCTATAATTCCAGCAATCTCTGTTTGTTTGCCTTTCAAAAGGTTTGAAATGAATCAGACGAGTGGTTCCCAAGTTATGGCCAAGTTAGAGCGCGTCCCCATTACGGGTTACAACGTACGGACTTCCGGATAGTGATAACTTACTGTATTCTAATAATTTCTCGATTTCTTATGCGCATTTATAGATAAACATAATGCCCCAATCCAGTCGTCGTTTACGAGAGCGAAGGAACAGCCTGTGCGGTTGTTTGAAAGTTTTTTTTTCCACGTACGGCCACGCACGTACGGCCACCGAGAGCGAAGGAACGGCCTGTGTGGTTGTTGTTTCTGGCACGCGGTTTGAAAGTTTTATTTTTAATATATATTTTTTGCACGTACTGCCACACACGTACGGCCACGCACGTACAGGCATGCGAGAGCAAAGGAACGGCCTGTGTGGTTGTTGTTTCTGGCACGCGGTTTGAAAGTTTTCTTTTTGCACGTACAGCCACACACGTACGGCCACACACTAGTTTTAATAAAGAACATGTACATAATTTAATGCTACTTTTACAAAACATACTACGTATTTGAATTCTATAAAATAAATAAAAAAAAGCCTACATTTCCTGGCACATGACGTGACCACAGTCCACACTGTTAATGGTGGACGTTACAGTTTGAAGAGAGGGAGTCCCGAAGGATGAGGGATGTCATGGCATAGGGTGGAGTTATCAGCAAATGGCTACATGGAATTTCCCAGAGAGTCAGATAGATAGATACTTGATGAAGATTAGGAATTTAATGCGCCGAGAACACTGCCTTGTGGCACACCAGCCTTGACAGAGAGCGGAGATGAAAGGATTCTGTTGAGTGCCACATGTTGACTATGAGAGTAGAGGAAGTCAGTAAGCCATGTATAGAGTTGGCCTTGGATGCCATAAGCAGACTGTTTGGAGAGTAAGGCAGGATGCCAGACTATCGAAAGCATGAGATATGTCCAGAGAGACGGCTCTGATCTCATGTCTGACGTTGAGGCCTCCATCCATTGTTTGGTGAGGATTTTTGTGGAAGCACTCCATTTGTTGTTGTTGTGGAACAACAAAGGATTTTATGTCAACTGTGATGATGGATTCCATGACGCTGCTGATTAGTGAAAGTAAGCTGATAGGTCTGTAATTAAGGGAATCCATTTTTACATCTTCTTCATGTTAATGCTGTGATATTGGAGGATTTCCAAGCAGATGGAAGATGACCTAGCACAAATGACAGGGTGAAAAGAACATAGAGAGGATGTGCAAGAGCAGCAGAGTTTTTAGGACACATGAACTGATGCCATCCAGTCCAGTTGCAGAGTCAGAGTCGAGGGGTGCCATAAACTTGTCCACCTTCTTGGGTGTAAAATACACAGAAACCAGGAGCAGTTTGGTATGGCAGGGAAGGATGGGTATCGAGAGTGAGGGGTTGGAGGCACAAGATTGGAAGCAAACACATAACTAAGGAATTGAGCTTTCTCATGAGCAGAGTCGGCTGTGGTGCCATTTGAAGAGAAGGAAGGGATGAAAGGAGCATACTCCAGAGACATACTTAACAAGGTACCACCAGGTTTTAAGGGAGGGACATGAGTTTGAAAGTTAATTATTGAGGTTGGACAGATGTTTTCTGGCTTTCCTGAGAATGACACACACTTTGTGGAATACACTGAGATTGCTGTAGTCAGATTTGCCTTCCATGAAGAGAAGGTTTCAGGGAAACTGCCTCACCATGCAATTCAGTGTACCATGGGTGGATATTTGAAGGCAAAATGGGATGAATCTGTGAACAGGAGAGAACAGGTTTCTGTGGAAGGATTCCTTGGGTGAGTTATTTCTTGGGTGGGAGATATGGGAGACCAGTCTTGAAGAGAGAGATGGCAGCATGCAATCCCTGCCAATCTCCCTGAGTGAACTGCCAGACTCACCGGCGCTGAGGCAGCTCTTTGAGAATATCCAGAGAGATGTTGACTTTCACAAATACGTGATCAGATGAATCAATTGGAGCAGAGGAAGAGCAGGAGACATTTGTTGGAAGTTTGCCACAGATTGAATCAGTTCCATGGAGTTACAGAAGTCCTTTGCTGAAGAGCCATGGCTGCTGAAAAAGGTAACAACACCCAACCAATATGCATGTGACAATTATAATCACCACATATGAGGAAGAGAGGGTTGGATGAGTGGTTAAAAGTTGGTCCTTGTTGTCTGGGAGAGAGATATAGATGGAGTCGTCACTGTTATGATGGATAAATAATTTGCTGGTGATTGAGCACACACATTATGGGCATAGCTTCCACCAATGTCAATGTTCCTTGTGTACGTGTGCATGAGGAAAAGATCCAAGTTGAGAAAATGATGAGAATGTCTGTCTGTGTTTCCGTGTCTATGAAACACATTGCTGCGAATCAAGAGGGGGTTCACGGAACCGAAGTCTTGTTGACTTGAGCTATCGTGTCATTTCTTTAATTCCTAAAGGTCTTTATTTTGTCGAACCACGAGGAATGAGCAAGCAGTTTATTTTCACTGTACCTTATTTTCACGCAAATAACCCATGGGCTGTATGTTAAATTGGTTCCAAAAATTCCAACTGCGGCGTATACTCGCGCGGGGCGATACGGTATTTCATCATATGGCACGTGACATACCACAGGGGACCAAGTGAAATGAACATAGATACAAAAAAAGGCAATTAAATACATGACCAGCCTGTCTGTTCATGTGCTCTTCTGAGTACTTACGAACTTTCAGTTTGAATTCGGCCGTGAAACTTTAACGTTTTCTCTTACTTTTACTGTCAGACCCTGACATTCGCAAGGGATACGTTCTTGAAAAATCCGCGAATGGTGGTACATTGTTTCAATGGGAAAAAGGGGGATAGCTTCCCAGCGGTTCGTGATTCATTAGACAAATCAAAAATCCTGAAAAACTCCGAATACAAGAAGCATAGGCTGCGAATGTAGAAGCAGGTCACATTTTCGGAACCGCGAATGCTGGGGTCCAACAGTCCTGACAGCAGACATTGTACGGCAGGGACTTGTAATGGTATGGAGGATTTCGTGGATTGATATGAAATTCAACAGCCTGCAGGGTATTTATACATTTCTAATGGATGTGCAGCATGGTTTCCGGTGGCATCGTTACCGGAAACCACGCTGGTTTATAACACATCAGTAGAGTAAACTTTAATTATTACAACAACCCTTTGTCAAGATATATATTTTAATTTAAATTGGTTATTTACTGCAATTGGATTTGAAAAGAGCTGTTGTTGGCCCTTGACAAAGCCGTGCGAGCTGCTGGAAATAATGGGCATGGTGCATCTCCGGGGTGTGTTCAGTTACCGAGCAGCTCGCTAGCGCTCGCCAACTCAGCCATTCTTTAATGGCTTTGAAGGAGTGCTTGCTTGATTGCTTAAGCCACTTGGTGAGCGCTCTACAAGAAACTTGGTAACTAACACACCCCCGTCTGTGGAGAACAAAGCTAGCTTTGGGTTATACCCATATGCGGGTTACACCTGCCTGAAATTTTTCTTGAGCACTTTTTTTTCTCCACAGGTGTGGGGTCTCCACAGGTGTTGGGTATACCAAGGGGCGGGTTATTTGCATGGAATTACGGTAGTCGAATCGCCAATTTTACGTTCTACCAGCCAACCTCTCGAACTGGATGTGTACGGATCACAAATCAAAGGAATTTCAGGATTAATAAAATAAACGTTTAATTATTAACTCTGCACAATTAATATTATAAACGACACAAAATAGAACATCTTATCAACATAAAAGGTAATTGAGGACACACAAAGGGGAAGATGTTGGGCTTTTTTCTTCTTCTTCTTCTTCTTCTCTTGCATGAAGACTTGGAACAAAAAAAAAGTCCCTGCATTGTTCTCTTTAGGAAAGTGGGGATAACTTGGTCTTTGTGAGAGTGGGAAACACCAGAAGTGCACCGGAGAGTGCACCCTTTTAGTGCACCTGATTGTTGGCCGTTGTGACCCTTGGGATTAGATCGGTGCATGTGTGGTCAGCATCTCCTCTTGGGTACGGCTTAGCAGTGCGCCGATAATAGCTGCCTTTGGGATATCCCTCCCTTGCTCCCCGGTACAACAACTCAGTATGAAAGCTGCATTTGAGTGCTGGTCTCGGTGGTTCTCACAAGTGCACATTCAGCTCGGCGTTTTTTTTCTATCTTTTGTATGCAACACATGGCTGCGGTTCTTGAGGTACGGCTGTTCCGCTGATACAGTGCCCCTGTAGGTTAGAGCAGGAATTTGTCATTTGTTCAGGGTGCCAATGACAGCTTACCTACTCTTCATGAAGTACACTGTGGCTCTTTAACATGCACCAACTAATGCTAGCAGACACGTCCATGTCTGGCTTCACGTCCCTCTGAGGGATGGTGAACTTTCTGATTCATCGCCTTGCCTGGGAAGCACCAATCTAGGTTTATCGTCAGCTTGGAAAATCGAAACCACAACAGACAGCTCAGAGGAAGTGTGCTACCTCCACACCATCCTGTCCAGAAAAAATTGTGATAAGTGACAAAGAGCAAAATGCAATGTATTCTGATCAGGATCCACACACTAAGATTACTCACTCTCTGTTGATGTATCGTTTGGTTTAATGTCATAGTTCATTAAATATACAATGTTAGGCCAAACTTTAATAATAACAAACCATCCATGCCTAGGTACTTTAAACATACAATACAAACTTCTTTGCTATATTGTTCATCCACAAACGGCCTTCAAAGCACTCATCCAGGCCCGGTCATTGTTGTTCCTTTCAGGTGTGGCTAAGCATGGCTCCGGTCACCGACCATGCGGCGCAGTTCATGGCTGTGAAGCCGGACCTCATCAACTGGCTCTCTTCTTGTTTACATCGTGGTCTGTATACCCTGTGGTCTCTCGCTTCCTGGGCTACAGATTCATTTGGACTGCGTTTTGCGGTACATTTTTTTGAGTCTACTGCCCCTACCCAATATCCAAAACCCTTAAGGGCCCAAATGTCCCACCTGCTTTACTTGCTGTCCTCCTTTGTGTCTTATCTACTCGGTTTTCATCACTGCTGTGAAGCTTTCCTTGAAAGTTGAACCTTTGAGAGCATTTTCAAAAGTTCTTTATTTTATTTTTACAGACTCTAAAGCTCCTGAAGGAGCTGCGACATAAATCACACATACATGCAGACAGATACACGAGACAACATTAAACTTTACTTACACACAAAACACAGCCGCTGAGATTGGCGGAAGTGACGTCACTTCCTAGACTCTCGGGTACCAGGACATCATGTTTATGACGTCTCTTTTCTCGCCGCACTCAGTGGAGCTATTAAGGATGAATTTCCTCATCCTCATGGATACCAACCTATAGGGTGTTTTTTCCCATACTCTTTCCTTTAAATGCTGAGTGTCAAAGCACGGAAGCAGCACGTCTCATTTTTTAGTCTTTGTTGTGACTCGGACGGGGTTCGAATCGCTGGCCCCAGATTCAGAGCGGATGTCCTAACCATTACACCACTGAGTTTTCATGGACCACAGAATTGGTTAACACAGAGTCCCTCAGGACCAGCATTTTGTAAATTGGTTGCGCTGTTACGGAGATATTAACAATTGGAGTGCACATAACGCGTGAAATTATTTTCCCATTTCAATTGTTCGATTCTAACGTTCATCAGGAAACTCTCCCAATGCCAGGAAGAGTGCGTTGACGCTGGTTAGAATCTACAATGAGAATAACTCACTTCTCGTGCCAATTTTTGCTGACACAAGACTATTCCTTAGAGGTCGTTGGAGGAGGGGGGGGCAGGAGGGGGACTACAACAAACCAACCCCGTTCTCATCGTTTTACAAGTGACTTGAACACCGGAGAAGCTACTCTTTTGTAACATTCACTTTCTCTTACGCTCTTGGGATTCTGGCAAACCGTGATGTCTAAACTGGTATCCCTTAAGACATGTTTTCATTGTGTTTCATCTGGATGTGATCAGGAAGGTTGGCACAGAATTTCCACCCCTTAATGGCGACACCAGTGGTCATGCTTATTAAATCGTGCTTGACCCAAATCAGGACCCGTTCGTCCCGTGCTGTCACCTTGAATTCTACACTGTATACCACTCGATTACACTTGCACAATAGACTTAATAACTTTACATTTCTTCTGTGCTCGATCTCTGGTGAATCCAGTCAGAGTGGTTACTTCCTTGGGGCTGTGAGCTTCCAGTGAGATTCCTGGGGCTACTAATGATGATATGATTAAACACATAGTTAGACACATTTAACATTCATTGTAATTATTTTGATATTGCAGTAATTACAATGAGTTCCACGCACCCTCAACCTTTGATGGAAACCTAGTTGTCCCTGACACTGTTTCAATGGTTGATTTAGGCCACCCACATTTGCTGGCAATCCGAGGCCGGCCCAGATTCTTTTTTCGGATTCCCTTCCTAAAGTAGAGTCTGCAAGTGGAATGGTTGAGAGTGCATCACCGACCTAACCATCACGTTGACTTAGGTGGTGTCTCCTCTTGTTTCTCCTTTTAAAAAAAAATTGCTGTAAGCAAAAGCTAAAATGTCCATCCTTTTGGTTTTGCTACCAATGGCTCACGATGGAAAGAAACCATTCAGATCCATTCAAACCTGCATTGCATGGACAGGATTTTTTTTTTCACTCTAATTGGCTCGCCTGTAAAACTGGATTTCACCGAGAACCTGGATCTGCCTAATCCGTCTTGAGTTTACATGGGATTGAGGTTTAAAGGACAGTGCAGATCAAAGCACTCATTGTTTTCCTCTTCCTTCCTTGCTTATTGCCCCCTAGTAGTGTTGGTGCGGGAGGTTGTTGAACGGAGTCTGGCGACTTGGTGAGGCTTCTTGGCGTCCAGGACTGGTATTGGTCACAGTGTTGCAGTGATTCCCCTGGCATGACGGACAGATCGGTGCAGCACTCGCTCAAACTCCCCGCCTGCTCTTTGCACCCACCAAAGTGGCTGCGCTGTGGTTCTGAAAATCAGAGGCGATTTGCTAACAGCATCGCATCCATGGTTTGGCACGCATTTCTTACATGTTGATTCATTACGCTCGCCGCGAAGTGAAAATCGGGGTTAATTAATTAGTTCATGAGCGATGAGCGAGGAAACCTTCACTCTAATAAGGGATTTCTAATATACGAGAAGCACCCGCTCCTACGGGAGTGGAGGGAGTCATGCTATTATCTTCATGATTATTTATTAATATCATAGAGAGTACCTGCCCTACGGGCAATTTTGTTCCAAGCAAGCAACATTGGTTTTTCTATGCATGGTGTTGGCTTAATGGTTCGGGTGGTGGCCTTGGGATCCTTGGATCCTGAGTTTCAAATCCTGCTTGGCTGTTGAATTAATACCAGGTGGGGTTGACTCAGCCTTGTCATCCTTCCGAGGTCAGCAAAATGAGTGCCAGCAAGCTGGTATCCTGTGTCAGAATGGTGACCCGTCTGGTTTGTGCCCAATAGCGAAGGAGACTGCTTAGGCACACAACGCTCTACACACACAACACACACACACACACACACCACACACACACACACACACACAACACACACACACACACACACACACACACACACACACACAACATACACACATACAACACACACACTGCACCACCCTCTTTGCAGACCATTGGTTCTGCCAAAGCACTCTTGGCCAAGGTTAACATTCTAGATGGGTCACCACTGACGAGGATACTCGATGCAGGAATTGTAATTTGTTCAGGGTGGCGTGATATGGTCACACCCCTTCTTTTGTCGGAAGAACCAATGGGATCTTTACTTCCCAATGCCTAATGCTGCCAGACGTCCTCTCCGGCTAGTCATTGATGTATCACCCTGTACCGTGAAACACCAGAATGACGGATTACATCGACATTCAAAACCAGGATAGACAGCTCAGAGTCGAGTGCACATACCTCTACGTTTGTCCTACCAGACACAGCTTTCTTCTCCTTAAGTAATTTGATGTTTGTCATCAGTGTGAGTTTGCAAGTAGTTGGAGAGAAAAAGACCCTTTAAAGTGTTACAAATTGCAAATCGAGCTAATTACAAGGTAGTGATACTGCCGGGCATGTTCCGACTGTCTTGTTTGAAACTACTGCTTCACACATTCCCAACAGTGCCTTTGTTTGACTTAGTGTTTTTACTCAACCACAAATTCGAGGGGAATTATTTCAGTTTCAGATCAACGTTGCTCTTTCGTGTCCCCTTTTCTTGCTTTCTCATTTATATTTATACTTGATCATCTTGGTCTCTTTTGAAAATCTCGTTCGGTTGTTTAGGTTTGTTTTGCCATTTAGGATTTGCATTTGTGTGTAAGTTTTTTTTCACATTTATTTATATATAACTTCTGTTTTCCTTTCCCGAAGCCAAACCCTTCTGGGAATCATTGTCACAAAACGTGATTTCTCCCACTAATCTGTGCACAGCGCGCGAACAGGTCTCTTACGATGGTAGGGTCACAAGTAGACTCCACCATTTCTAACTGCACACCCATTATACACCCACAAACCCCTCATATTTCACTCCCATGTTATCATCTTTCTCCATCATAACAACATTGAAACCCAAGTATAACCCCCTCTCCAAAACCCACTTCCTACCCCTCTTTCCCTTCCCCCCATGCTGATCGTGTATGGCTGTTCCAGCTCTGTTGGGAACCCTCTTAGTCATTTGTCTCATGCAACGAGTGCCCTTTAATGCCACCCCTCCATTGGAGCAACTACTCTGAGCACTCACCCTTCGGGATAAAACATCAAACAGGTTTGTACCACAATGTGACTCCACGGCCTGCACCAGTGACCAGGTTCCACCACGGGATGAACCAGCTGTGATAGTCTTTGGCGCACGTATTGAGTGTAGCTCGTTTTCTCCAGATCTGATGATCAGGGAGTGTAGGCTCGTTTTCTCAGATCTGATTGATCAGGGTTGCTTGTTGACAGCATTTTCCCAACGCAAAGGACTCGCTACTTGGGTTGTGATGGTGTAGATTCGCTACTTTTGAAATTTGGAGTCTTGAAACTTTGAGAGACACCTAATTAGCTACTTCAAAAACAGGTCATGTTGTATCTTCTCTTGTAATTTAAAACTCACCACGAACCTTCAACGGCTCTAACAAACCGCGAACCCAAAGAAGCAGTGAGACCGGTTCCACTAAACGTTACTAGGCTATACACCGCACCATTATCCTTTACATCTGTACATGAAAACTTTTTACTCGACGGTACACTATTTTGTACATCGATACAATTGAAGTGTAAATAATCATTTATTTATTACGTACATCAGTGACGTCACCTGGTGCAAGTCAAGGAGTGAAGGTTCGAGTCAGGTCAAAGTCTTTCACTCAGAGAATTGGTTGATCCTCCCCGATCGGATCGGCTGTGTTGAGGCTTGTACCTGTTGTGGGGTTTGTTTCTCCAGTTCGTGCCCCCGATTTTTCTTGGTACCTCAGAATTTGTTGCAGTTCCATCCCTTGGAATGTTAAACCGCCATTTATGTTTTTTTTGTTTTGTCTTTTTTCTGCCAATTTCCGAGCTGTTTCTCGGAGGACGAGGAGGACATTCGGCCCATCATGCCTCTGCCACATCAACAGCACGCAACTTTAGATAAAATAAAAAAATGCAAAATGTTTTTTTTTGTGATTTGTGTTTTTTTTTTTGGGGGGGGGGTAGTGGACGAACACAGTTCGTGGTTGCAAAACCCACATCAACCACACAACACCCAAAGACCAACACAGACAACACTCCGTACAGACGCACACAATCACCCATCCGTACTCAAGCTACCCAGTGCAGGGTTTACAATGGCACCGATGGTGCTTCGGCACCAAGCCCACACTCAGAAGGGCCAATTTTATATGTATCTATATTTATTAGTGTGTGTGTGTGTGTGTGTGTGTGTGTGTGTGTGTACATACATTTGTGTGTACACACATTTGTGTATACACATCACAATACATTTCAATCTATCTGTAATTCCAGCAATCTCTGTGTGTGTGTGGTGTGTGTGTGTGTGTGGTGGTCTTGTGACCGCTGTTTCTCGACAACCACTGGTCCGATCTAATTGAAACTTGCCAGGTATATTGCTGGGCCCTGTGGATGTGCCTTTTTCAAGGTTTGATATTAATCGGACAAGTGGTTCCCAAGTTATGGCCATTTATTTACCAAACAATGACAGGACACGTTGCTGCGTAGGCGTGGCCGATGGGGAAAGGACACCTTCGTTACCAATGACAGGACACGTTGCTTGGCGTTTGCACCAACAGTATCTGTCTTCTATCTATCTATAATTCCAGCAATCTCTGTTTGTTTGCCTTTCAAAAGGTTTGAAATGAATCAGACGAGTGGTTCCCAAGTTATGGCCAAGTTAGAGCGCGTTCCCCATTACGGGTTACAACGTACGGACTTCCGGATAGTGATAACTTACTGTATTCTAATAATTTCTCGATTTCTTATGCGCATTTATAGATAAACATAATGCCCCAATCCAGTCGTCGTTTACGAGAGCGAAGGAACAGCCTGTGCGGTTGTTTGAAAGTTTTTTTTTCCACGTACGGCCACGCACGTACGGCCACGCGAGAGCGAAGGA
>CM068963.1:117731031-117745905 GCA_035128595.1 Eptatretus atami
GCAACAGGTTTATAAGACGACGAGAACCGCAGGCACACGGACAGGTTTTTGGGTCGAAATACAATCATCTCGACATTTCTGCAATTTTGTGAACATGATGTGTAAACAGCTTTTCAGTGGCAATATTGAGGAACTGGTGACGTCATTTCCACATGACGTAATGGTTCCTTCCAACTCGTTTTTTCCCATTATGAGAAAATGGAAGTGTTTAACTGAATCAAATCTATAAACATTCCCTCGGATTTTCACGATTTACAAAAATATTTCCACTTTCATTTCTCCAGCCAATATAATGCATGGCAAACATGAGATGTCTTTGGTTGTGATCTTGCGTGGGAATCAAAGGGCAGAATGAGGTCCTCCCAGGGCCCAGAGCGTCCCTTGTTTGTATTATTCGTCGATGAAGTGAGAAGAGAGAAAGCAACAACCCAAGAGTGATGTCATGCAACAGCGCACTGACACGAGAGATGAAGGAACAGGACATGGAGAGGGGAGAGTGAAACAGATGTCAAAATCTTACAAATATATGGGTAGGGAGGGAACCTTAACCTGTTGAGGACCACAGGATTCTTGAAAAGATTTTCAGATCGAAGTCCAATTTTATTATTAGTTTGGTTCTCATAATCATGAATATGCGTGACAAAAAAATACAAGATTTTATTCTCAACAACAAAAAAATACAAATATGATGAAACGACAAAAGCTCTCCCACAGTGTTAACGACAATGTTTGCCAATGTCCAAACATAAGGTAATCTAAAATATCGGAGATATACCATGTTAACGTTTATGGACATGTCCCTCAGTCCTTGAGGGTTCATAAGGGGAGAAAAGATCATGTGTAGGGATGAGGATGACTGAGGGCAGGGTGGTGCATGGCCAATACAGGACTTTCAAAATGATATACAGTGTCTTCAGAAAGTATTCACAGCCCTCAACTTTCGTCACATTTTGTTGTGTTACAGCCTGAATTTAAAATGGATAAAATTTAAATGTTTTTGTCACCGATCTACACCAATACCCCGTAATGATGAAGGGAAAACATGTATAAATAATTTTTTTTACAAATTAATAAAAATTTAAAAGTTGAAATGTCTTGCATCAATAAATATTCAACCCCTTAGCTAGGACACTCCAAATTGAGCTCACGTGCATCCAATTTCCTTTGATCATCCTTGAGATGTCTCCACAACTTGTTTGGAGTCCACCTGTGGCCAATTCAATTGATTGGACATGGTTTGGAAAGAAACACACCTTTCTCTATGAGGTTCCACAGTTGACGGTGCATGTCAGAGCAGAAACTCTACCATGAAGTCCAAGGAACTGTCTGTATAACTCCGCGATAGATAGAATTGTGAGGAGGCATAGATCTGAGGAAAGGTATGAATTTCTAGTATTGAAAGTTCCCAAGAGCACAGTGAGCTCCATCATTCGGAAATAGCAAAGATATGGAACTGTGTAAATGACCAGGCACACATACATAATATGTATTTGTGGGAAAACTATGTGCCGAGACCTGGAATCGAATCCAGGTCCTCTGGTGAACCATATCGGTGCTCTGTCATCTGAGCTATCTGGGTGACCCACTGGCTGAGCACACAATTATACCATATATGGAAATGCCACTCTTTCTACCACAGCTTCTGGGACACTCACTGCCAACTATAGAGAGTACCTGGTCATTCATACAATTGCATTACTAGTCTCCCTGTGGTGGAATAGTGAACGGATTTGTTCCCCACGGGGGAAGACCCTCTCGTGGACAGGCCGTAGCTGCTCCGATGGTATGTGTATATATATATATATATATATATATATATATATATATATATATATATACATATATATACACACACACACACACAAAATGTTTGTTTGTTTGTTTGTGACCCTACTCCTCTGAGCTCCTAAGGTAAATCGCCACAAAACTTTATAGGATAACATTATTTACCACAATGCACCGAAATAGGGTTAACAGTCATTTTCTCACAGTTAATAAGTTATAAGACACCTGAGCTGCCACCTGTCGCCATCTCAGCAAGGGTAGATCCATAAAAAAGGTCAGGTATGGGAGCATGCGCCAGAGCAGTGCGTCGCTGCGTCCACTTTCCGCCGGTACTCCAGGCCTCCATCTGGCCATCCCCCAGGCAGATACCTGGCCCACCCCCATCTTCTTGCGATGCCGATCAACCTGCTGCTACCATGAGGCACGTGGTCGGCCCATTGGCCTCCTCCACTCAAGAGACTCCTTGCTGAGAGAATCTGGTGAGCAGGATCAGCGTCAGGAAAACGAGCCACATGTGCATACAGCCGCAGGTGATACTCACGGACTATGCAGGTAACAAATCTCATTTGAGTCTCTCTCAACAACCGCTCATTGGACACAAAGTCCGACCAGCGATAACCAAGGATTCTCCGAAGAAAACTGCTTCCAAAGGAATGAAGTCTCCGTCTCATATCGCTGGTCAGAGTCCAAGTCTCGCATCCATAGAGCAAGACTGGAAGCACCAAGGACCTGAAGACTCAGACTTTCTTCCTCCCACACATGTACTGACAGCGCCACACCCATGATCCAGTGAATCCATGACTCCCCAGGCCTGACGCAGACGTCTATTGACCTCTGACTCACAGCCAGCAGAGACATGAATATCACTACCAAGGTAAGTGAATCTCTCCACGACCTCAACATTTTTTTTATCACAAACAGCTACAGACGGACAGCAGCATCCAAGATGTCATTGAAAGCCTGGATCTTAGTTTTGACCCAGGAAACCCATAATCCCAGTGGCTCCAACTCTTCATTCAGCACCTCGAGGGCCCCAAAAGGATATCTAAAGTCTCCGCAAAGATGACCAATCATGTGCGAAATGAAGGTCAGAAAACTTGACATTCCCAAAAGATTCACCACAGCTTGATCTCTCCGACATCCTCCCTAGAATCCAGTCCATACAAGTCCTGCAACGTGGGGGACAGTACACACCCTGACAAACTCCAGGAACAACTGGAAATAAGTCAGAGATGGTACCACCACATTTCACAGCACTCTCAGCACCAGAGTAGAGTTCAGACATCAGATCGATCAGTTTTGTGGCACCCCACGAAGACCAAGAATCCTCCAGAGGGCATCCCGATTCACTGAATCAAACGCTTTACAAAGATCAATATAAGCTGCAAGCAACCCCTGCCGAAACTCTGTCTGCGTTCAGTGAGGATCCGATGGGCAAGGATACGGTTAATTGCTGACCTCTGGTGTAAAGCCTGACTGCTCTGGCGCTGGTGCTCAAGCAGATGGTGTGAACCCTATGAAGAATTATCCGAGCAAAGACCTTTCCCGGCACTGAGAGCAGCGTCACCCTTGATAGTTCTTGCAATCCTGATCGATCGCCCTTCCCTTTCCAGAGAGGGAAACAGGCCCCTCTTGAGTCAGTTGGGATGATGCCTGTGTTCCAGGCAGAGCACAGAACTGCATGCAACGACACGAGTACAGCATTTCCACCAGCCTTGAGAAGTCCAGCATGGATGCCACAGATCCCAGGAGCTTTACCCATTTAACCGGTTCACCGCAGCTTGTGTTTCCACAAACAAAGGGATCACGGTCGATTGGAGGGTCAGAAATTGGGACATAACACCCCTGACGTCCAACTACAACTGGTGGATCAGCCTGGTACAGTCGCTCAAAGTAACCGGCCCAGCGGGCCTTCACTTGGGACTCCTCTGTGAAGAGCGCACCACCCTCTGCTCGAACTGCAGTACACCGAGGGATGGACTTGGATGAACGAATGTGCGAATTCCCCTGTAAACTGGACGAGAATCACTTGACCACAGGTGATGCTCTTCCCCCTCACAGATTCTCGCACATAGGCCTCCTTGTCCACCTTAGCACAGACAGACAGACAGACAGACAGACAGACAGACAGACAGACAGACAGACAGACAGACAGACTGACTGACTGACTCACATTCGGTTGGACTTGTATTAAAACCGACCTGTTAAATCCGTCGGAGAATGACGTTGCGTTGGGAAGTGCGGTTGTTGTTTTAAGAGGTATTTTGTGTATTTTCTGGACACACGACGGGTCACCAAGTTCAACGAGTGATTGACGAATCAATGCGATCCTCCGTGTGTGACGTAATTTGACGCGTCGCATTCTTACATCACGATCGTCACGGTCGTGAGGGGGTGCAACTCTGACGTCATTTCCTCTCTATTGTTCCCGATTCCCAGCATTCTCAGCGCGTCACAGCACGGACCTAAGATGGCGGCCGTGTAGGCGGTTTGCTGCGATTCTATCTCCATATTCCCTTCCAGCCGTCGTTGCGCGCTCCTCGTCCCGCCCGTGCGCGCTCTCCTCAGCCGGTTCGGTTCGGCGGTAAATCGGTCGTTGTGTGAAACCGCACGCGTCCGTTAGGCCGCGATGGCGAGTGGCGGTGGTGCAAAGTCCGAGTTCATCGTGGGCGGGAAGTACCGCCTGGTCCGCAAAATCGTTCTGGTTCGTTCGGGACATCTACCTGGCAATCAACGTCACCAACGGCGAGGTACGTGGCCTGGGGTAGGGTCGGGTGGGGAGGTTTGGGGTGCGGGGCGGCGGCCTGTTCTCACTCCGTCACTCTCTTTGTCTGTGGTGATCTCGGCTTTGTCCATCTGTGAGGAACAAGTAGCCGCCTGACTGGCTGGAGGGACGGCTCGTTTGTACGTGACGTGACGGAGGGTAACGTTGAAATGTAAACTATGAAACACTCCTGTGGACGAAGTGTCGAAATAAACACTTCACACAGCGAGTATCTCGGTACGCGAGTATCTTGGGTACGTGAGTATCTCGGGTACGTGAGTATCCTGGGTGCGTGAGTATCTCGGGTACGTGAGTATCTTGGGTACGCGAGTATCTTGGGTACGTGAGTATCTCGTGTACGCGAGTATCTTGGGTACGTGAGTATCTGGGTACGTGAGTATCTGGGTACGTGAGTATCGGGTACGTGAGTATCCTGGGTGCGTGAGTATCTCGGGTACGTGAGTATCTTGGGTACGTGAGTATCTCGGTACGCGAGTATCTTGGGTACGTGAGTCTCGGTACGTGAGTATCTCGGTACGCGAGTATCTCGGGTATGCGAGTATCTCGGGTACGTGAGTATCTTGGGTACGTTAGTATCTCGGGTACGTGAGTATCTCGGGTACGCGAGTATCTTGGGTACGTGAGTATCTCGGGTACGTGAGTATCTCTGGTAGTGAGTATCCTGGTACGTGAGTATCTGGGTACGTGAGTATCCTGGTACGTGAGTATTTGGGTACGTGAGTACATAACCCATGTATTCTATTCTAAATCACAGTGAGTATCTTGGGTACGTGAGTACATCAATACCCACTGTATTTCTATTCTAAATCACAGTGAGTATCTCGGGTACGTGAGTACATAATACCCACTGTATTCTATTCTAATCAGAGAGTATCTCGGTACAAAGTATCTTGGGTACGTGAGTACATCAATACCCACTGTATTCTATTCTAATATAAATCACAGAGTATCTCGGGTACGTGAGTACATCAATGCCCATTGTATTCTATTCCAAGCCACAGAGAGTATCTCGGGTACGTGAGTACATCAATGCCCATTGTATTCTATTCCAAGCCACAGAGAGTATCTCGGGTACGTGAGTAATCAATGCCCTGTATTCTATTCAAGCCAGAGAGTATCTCGGGTACGTGAGTACATCAATGCCCACTGTATTCTATTCCAAGACACAGAGAGTATCTTGGGTACGTGAGTACATCAATGCCCACTGTATTCTATTCAAGACACAGAGAGTATCTTGGGTACGTGAGTACATCAATACCCACTGTATTCTATTCTAAATCACAGTGAGTATCTCGGGTACATGAGTATCTTGGGTACGTGAGTACATCAATACCCACTGTATTCTATTCTAAATCACAGAGAATATCTTGGGTACGTGAGAATCTCGGGTACGTGAGTACATCAATACCCACTGTATTCTATTCCAAATCACAGAGAGTATCTCGGGTACATGAGTATCTTGGGTATGTGAGTACATCAATACCCACTGTATTCTATTCTAATCTAAATCAGAGAGTATTTCGGGTACGTGAGTATCTTGGGTACGTGAGTACATCAATACCACTGTATTCTATTCTAATACAGAGAGTATCTTGGGTACGTGAGTACATCAATACCCACTGTATTCTATTCTAAGTCACAGAGAGTATCTTGGGTACGTGAGTATCTCGGGTACGTGGGTACACGCACGCCCACTGTATTCTCATCTCAGTCACAGAGAGTATCTCGGACACGTGAGAACATCAATACCCACTGTGTTCTATTCTAAGTCACAGAGAGTATCTTGGTACGTGAGTACATCAATACCAACTGTATTATATTCTAAGTCACAGAGAGTATCTCAGGTACGTGAGTACATCAATGCCACTGTATTCTCATCTAGTCACAGAGAGTATCTCGGGTATGTGAGTACACGCACGCCACTGTATTCTCATCTAAGTCACAGAGAGTATCTCGGGTACGTGAGTACATCAATGCCCACTGTATTCTATTCTAAGTCACAGAGAGTATCTCGGTACGTGAGTAATCAATGCCACTGTATTATCATCTAAGTCACAGAGAGTATCTTGGGTACGTGAGTCCATCAATACCCACTGTATTCTATTCTAAGTCACAGAGAGTATCTCGGGTACATGAGTACATCAATACCCATGTATTCTATTCTAAGTCACAGAGAGTATCTCGGGTACGTGAGTGCATCAATGCCCATGTCATCTAATCTAAGCCACAGCGAGTATCTCGGGTCCGCAGTACACGCACGCCCGCTGTATTTATTCTAACTCGCAGCGAGTATCTTGGGTACACGAGTTCATCAATGCCACTGTATTCTATTCCAAGTCACAGCGAGTATCTTGGGTACGCGAGTACATCAATGCCCACTGTTTCTAATGTAAGTACAGCGGAGTATCTCGGGTACGCGAGTACATGCCTTGAGTAGCGGGTATATATATAATATATATATATATATATGTTATATATATAATTTTTGTGTACCCACTCATATGAGAGCTTCTCATACGAGATGGTGGTCGAGGCTCGTATGAGAGCTAACACACAACGCACAGCAAGGGGGGGGGGTCGGAGACTGGGGGGGGGGGGGGTAGGAGACGAGGGCGGGGGCGGGAGTGGGAAGGACAAAACAGTGGGAACAGAGACATTAGGAGATCTGTGGAGGGAGAGGGATGGGGTGGGGAACACGGGAATACAAGATGGACATTACAGGGACTTTGAGGAAGGAAAGCAGGGAATTTGAAGGACGTGGGTTTTGGGGTGGATTAACGGGGGTAGAAAAGATCGAGGATTTGGATGGGTGACGATAAGAGGTGGTGGTGAACAGCTGTTTTGAAGGCCTGGAGGGAAGAATGGGATTGAAATGAGTGAGGAGTTTATTCCAAAGGCGGGAAAAAAGAGGAATGAAAGAGTGAAGGTGAGCAGTGATTTGTTATTTTGTAGTTTTATCAGAAGGGGGTTGTTGGCGACCTTGAGCGCCCTGTGGAAATATGGTGGGGACATATCGCAGACAGAGCAGAGTGGGCGAGGCTGGAGAGGACACTGTAGAAGACAGAAAGACCACAGACCTACCTGAGGTGAGAGAGTGAGAGGCCCAAAGACTACGCCTCATCGCGGGATGCCAATGATCCGAAATGCCTTGGTTTCCACAGCGTGCAGCCGAGAAAGGCGAGAGGCAGCAGCATCAGCCCAGAGGGGAGAGCAGTACTCTATCAGGCTGCGGACGAAAGCTTTGTATGTGGTCAGGAGCTCAGGTGGCCGAGGAAGGACTTTGCACAGACGGAGGATTCCCAGTCGGCGACTGCTTTGGAGGCCAGGTTGGAAATGTGCTTCCAGGAAAGATCAGTGGCAGATTGTGAAACCCACAAGCTTGAATGAGCGGAATTCTTCCAGAGGATTGTTGAGAAAGTAGTTGGGGTGGGTTCCAAACCGTCCTTTCGGAGAGACATAGTGAGAGTGTGAGATTTGTCCGGATTGAAAGACATGTTCCAAATGTTGGCCAGTTGGTGATTTTACCCAGATCTGCCGAGAGCGAAGAAGCTGCTGCTTGCGGTCTGAGCGATGACAGATGGTAGTATCAGAGGGTGGAGTCATCAGCAAAGAGATAAAGAGGATTTCCAGAGAGTCGGAGAGATCATTGATGAAAACCAGAAAAAGAACGGGCCGCAGAACACTGCCTTGAGGAACTCCAGCCTGGACAGGAAAGTGGATGTAAGAACTCCATTTAGGGCCACACGTTGATTGTGACAGGAGAGGAAGTCTGCGAGCCATGAGTGGAGATGGCCTTGGATTCTAAGTTATTCTAAGCACAGCGAGTATCTTTGGTACGTGAGTACATCATTGCACGTTGTATTCTAATCTAAGCCACAGCAAGTATCTTTGGTACCGAGTACATCATTGCACGCTGTATTCTAATCTAAGCCACAGCGAGTATCTCGGGTATGTGAGTTCATGCAGGCCAGGCCCCTGTTGGTCTAAGCTTTGAGCTTGTCATGAAATGTCTGATCCATGGAGGAGTCAGTTTTTCAACTTTATTTTCCTTGAGAGGAAAAACGACCTAAATTCTCTCGACATAAATGTTTCCTATCGCGCCACCTGTTGAAGAAAGTCCATCCATTCCGTAATTGTGGAGTAATGACCTGTCCATAAGGACTTGTTCTTTGCAAGTACAAATAGAAACGAAAAGGTTGCGCAGAGTTGCACGTGATCTCGTGCACATCTCGTGCACCTGCAAGTTGTTTGAATATTTTCACAATCAAAGAGCTGATTAAACATTGTGACAGAGTTGGAATGTTCCTTGATTATTTTTTGTTCCCACATGATTGTTTCCTCTTCCTTTTCACTTCTGACTAGTTATTCATTTTAACCTTAATTTATTGATATACTGTGTGTATGTATGTGTGTGTGTGTATGTATGTATGTGTATGTATGTATGTTATGTATATATATATAATATATTGTTGGGTTCTTGGAACCACATGCATCCAACAGACAGTGGTCCCAAGACAGTTATTCCATTAATAACGTGTAGATAGTCCCTTTCCTTTTGTCTAGCGGATAACAGGGGCGTGCGTTGCGATTCTCATAGCTAGGTTTGCTTACATCATTTTTTCTTCATTTCGTCCCAACTCTTCTTTTGTCTGATTATTCCTGAGGTAAATCTGAGCCACTGCGCCTTCGCTGTGAGGTGGGCCCTCATGGAGGCCAGCGGCGTGCGGTGCCGCTGCGGGGAAACGATACCGCGCGGGCATTAATGGCGCAGAGCCCCCGTTCCCAAGCGAGCCCGAAACCCAACGTGTGCAGCGAGTCATACAGTGCACTTGGCAGTCCGGGATTATCGACTGAGCTTCCGATGATCTGGGGAAGATTGCCGGTTGCATAAACAGGCATACGAATGAATACCTCTTAAGAGGCTGCACGAAAGTGTTTTTTCACAACACAGGAAACCAGCCAGCACGACGCCCACCTGCACGAACGCATACGGAGGCGATAAAGTGACTCCACGCCACGTTGGGCGGATACGGTGTGCGTGGTAAAAGCGGCGCGTTCCTTTTCAACCAAATATCTGATACATATTGGTGTTCGCTCCGCGCACACACCAGCAGAGTCGTGCGGACGTGGCGCTGGCCACGTGCGTAATGGCCGAAGCCACGCACTGTTTAAATGTGCTCGAAGGCAGACACGTACGCCGCTCGCGAAACATGCATGGATTTATCCATAACGATGTACCTTCGTCCCTCACTGGCAGCAGCGGATTCCCACGGATGGTGAACGTCTTCTCGTCTCCACGGCCAGCGAAGCTGCAATCGAGCCGGGGAGTGTTGTGCGGTGCGGGCCGCGTTGGCGCACACGGAGCGGGTGTGTTGATCAGGCGCTGGTCAGGCGCCCGAGCGGCATGCGGGACGCTCGGCCAGTCGCCAGGGCACGGCCCGGGGTTTTTTGCAGGACGATTCGCGTGCAATTTTGATGTGGGCGATTCAATTCATGTCGTGGGGTTGGAGCGGAATATTGCCGCTGTCTGAGATAACCTTGCGAAACGAGTGAGGCGGTTTCCAGTCCAAAGTTAGCGGCCACATGAGGGGTCGGGCATCCGGACCGCCCGATTCAGGTTATGAGGTTTGCTTTGGGGTGGCTCCTCCCCCTGCGCTGCAAGTCCTATAAAGGTCGGAGCGTCCTCGTCTTTCTCTTTCTCCGCCTCTCTCTCGCTCTGGCCTCGCCCTCGTTGACATTGCCATGACCCGCTCCTGCTGCCTGGAATCCGCCTCTCTCGTCTCGCCTCGTCGACATCGCTGCGACCTGCCAACTGCCTGGACTCCGCCTCCTCTCTCCGCCCACACGACGTCGACCCCACCGCCTACTTGTCCGCCTTCCACTCCATCCACGCACTCTGGACTCCGCCCCTTCTTATACTCAAGCCTCCTTCACGAACACGGTCTCCACACGCGCTGCTGAGCCAGAGACGACGCGCCCACTGTCGGGTACCGCACCACGGAGCATCTCCACCCTCCCCTCACCCCCCCTCCCCCGAAACGTATTGGTGGCGTGTCGTGTTATCGAGCACAAAGGTACAGAGATCGTAGCTTCAACTCTCTCCCTTCTTGTTCAATACTCCGCTCTTCATCAGGTTTTCTGTGTCTCTGTGTGTGTGTGTCCTGCGTCTGTCTGCTTAAGTAAGACTGCAGAAGATCTTATTGTTGTTATTGTTATTATTTTTACGTTAAGTCTGCTCTGTGTCCGCTTTTGTAAGTTGCTTCTTTATTTGCTGCACCACACCTCTCTCTCCCCTATCTCTGCACACACACCCCAATAAATCTTTATCGTGCCACATACCATTCCTCGCCCATTGTAATAAATTATTATTAGGAATTTCCCTGACTCCGGAGATTTCCCATGGAGAACTCAATTGTGGCGGCGATCCCGTTGGCTCATTATTTTCGTTGCTCTCAACGAAGTTCACTTCTGCACATTCCTTAATCTTTTCTTCACTCAATATAATTCAAACAATAGAAAAAGTTAAGTTATTGCTTTTGCAGTTTCACATTTCTTGTGTAAATATGGAGGAGGAGGGACACAGCCTTGCTTGCTTGCTTACAGTAAATTGTGGATAGGGACATTTTCACAAAAGCGGGTCAGGTAACGGTAAAGAACAAACTCAAAAATAAACTTCTTGATATTCTCGAAAATAGTGCTTGAACCCTTATAAGGCCTAGAAAATGTTCATGAATGTTCAGCAATGCAGGATCACCATTTAAGGCCTCTGCCTTGACGTGGCAATATATGCTTGATAAAAATTCCGGACAGTCTTTACGTTTACCTGACCCGCTTGTGAAAAATGTCCCATATGCTTGGTTTTGGAATCGTTATTTCTTTAAATTTTCAGATTTCACTCCAGATTTTGACATTTATTGTCCACATGCTCGATCATCAAATCTGAAAGTGGATTTTGATTATATACTTAATCAGTCCGTTGAAGTACATCGTAGTTCCAAGGCGAGGCTTTTATTTTATTTTATTTTATGCAGTGCGAAACAAAATGGCGGCTTAAGCTCCCTGCGAGGGAAAGCGGATAAACAAGGGTCAGCTGTTTTGTTTTTTTTCATGATGGGCACCCGTTAATTATTTTAAAAGGGGTGTTTAATTACCCAAATACCAGTTTTCATTCATCACTGCTTGGAGTTGCCTTTGTATGCATGCAAAGTTTCGGACCGCTAGGTTTCATGGTTTGGTTATGGAGGAGATACGCACACCACGCACACGCACACACATTTCTTCTATCTTCATTCAGTTTTGTTCTTTCTCAAGAAGTCACCTTTCACATTTGAAGTGCAGCTTCTGATTTAATTTTGTCTTTTCTGTGGATACATGCCTGAATAGGAAAATTTTATTATTATATTATTTTTTTAACAGGATGTAAGGCTCGTAGTGGAGCTGCTACACATATACACACATGGACATTGATGAATACAGGAGACACAAAACAACACTTTTGGACAATGAAAACATAGCCATGACTTGGGCTGGGGGGGGGGGCGAAGTGACGTTGCTTCCTGGTGCACTCAGGGTACAGTGACACACAAATGGCGTCCCTTTCACACGCACTCAGCCGGCATTTCCTAAGGAGGAAGTTCCTCCTCCCCGTAGATGCCAACCCATGAGCCTTCTCATGCTCTATCCTTTTTAGATGCTGAGCATCAAGCAAAGAAGCAGCACGAACAATTCTTAAGTCTTCGGTGTGATTCATCGGAGTTTGAACCACTGACCTCCAGACTTTGAGCGAAAGCTCTAAGCATACACCACCAAGTCCTCTTTTTTTTATTTCATTTTTTGTATACACAGTGAAGCTTGTGGAGGTTGCTCAAATTAACCTAACAGCACAAAGTAACAATAGAAGGAGAGGAGTGGGGGTGGGGAAAACCGACATTTGGGTTGAGGAATAAAATGAGGTGACTTTAAAAATGAGGGATGTGGGGAGGATTGAGTGGGAGGGTGGACGAGGATGCAGAAGGAAAAGAACTGGAGTGGTGAAAGCAGACGGGTGTTGTTTAGTAGTCACAAAGTGAGGAAAAATGAGTTGATTTGTCAATTTGCAAGTTCCAGATCCTAATAATAGTACAGTTTTTTCCTTTTTGTATTAAATTAACTGAAATGAAAGGTGATTGAATTTTTTACCTTCGCCAAAGGGAGGGTATTCTGTTTGGGTCCGTTTGTTTGTTTGTCTGTCTGTCTTTGTTTGTCGCCTACAACTTTTGTGTTTTCTCCACACGCTTGCTGGATTGACACATTTTCACCATAGGTGCGACTACTCATGTGAATGTTTAATCATAATTATGACGTTGTAGGTCATGTGGTGTGGCAGCCATGTTGGAAAATGGAAAAACTTTGGACCTCTTATCTCTGAACGCACCAAGGAAACAAGAATAAGAGCAATCAGGATGCAGACCCTTGCCAGGACTTGTTTTGTGTGGCGTTTGGTACTGGTGTGTTCCGTATTAATGAGACCTCATTGGAACTGTCACTTTTATAACTGCTGGCAGTGATGACGGGTATCAGACGTCCTGCTCTGATGCAACCTGCTTTGGTTGACACCTGACCCTGACTACGACGTTTTTATATTCATCATTTGAATTCGAATGGGATAAAATAAATTCAATTCAGATCAAATGGAAGACCAAATAGCTTGGTCCTGCATTGGAGTAATCGTAAGGAATCATACGAGCAAAAAAGATGAAGTCATCAGGAGGAACCTGGATAGGATTCTCATTTCAGCTGCTACTCTCTACCCTCAACCCATCAGGCACACCAAGTGAGCCTTACTCAAAAAACCCACATCAAAAAAATCAAATAATTCTGGCTTGCAGACATGTCTCGATCAAGTCGAATTTAAAACATCTATTCCCTATCACTACTGGAAACACATTGTGAATTCCACATCAATTGATTAAGCAGTTCCAGAGAAAACATTGCTAATATAGCTACCAACCATGTGACTCAATTAATTATTCCTGAACAACCTTGTGCACCCATGCCTTGAGGAACATTTATGTGAAATTTGCCCTCGATCTGTCTAGCTGTTCTGGAGAAGATTTTTAAAATATTTTTAGGGTAACCCCAACATGGCTGCCACACCACGTACCTGTGACATATTATCATTAAAACATGCTTTGAGTAGTCACACCAATGGTGAAGATTTTCGTCTCACTTTGACAAGCTGTTGCTGGAGAAAACAACAAAGTTCTGTGCAGACAAACAAACAACAAACAACCCAAATCAATACCCTCTCCTTGGCGAGGGTAAAATTGAAACTTGGCAACAGCAAGCATATCAATCGAGAATAAGAGTTTTTTTAATGACGTCATAGGTGCCTTCGTTATGACGTCATAGTTGCAATGTGAATGCTACATCCAATCGTATGAAAATTTTTGAGGGTCATCTCGGATAAAATGGTCCACAGCAAAAAATTGATGACTTCATCGGTCATGTGATTCGCAGCTATCTGTTAAAAACAAAAAATCTTCAGCATTTCAGGAAGATTTTTTGCAGACTCGCATAACACGGCATTGAACGAACGTTTTAAATGTGAAAACGAAACACCATCTCACATCGGTCCCTTTTGGGTGGTACTGCAATGGGCATGCTCTGAAAGTGAGAGGCAGGTTTTCATTGGGTATCCTTTAAAATAGAACACTTACAACAAATCGCCATTTCATTACAAAGTAACACTCATGTTACTTTGTAATGATGATGTCATCCATGGTTTCCTTTTTGTAAACACTTACTTGACGGTCGGCTTGCAGCAAGCCCTATTGAGGAAGAACACGAGGCACACCTCCGATTACTTTTTGAGCGCCTTGCAAAGTATGGCACTGTCATCAGTCCCAGCAAGCGCCAGTTTGTGGTGCCATCACTCACCTTCCTCAGCCACATCGTAGACAGACACAGTATCTGCCCACTGGAGGAGAAAGTCAAAACCTTACAAGCCTTTCCTGTACCCACATCACTGCACAAGTTGAGGGAGTTTCTTGGCCTTGTGATTTTTTTACAGGTGTTTCATCCCGAACTGTGCAGATGTATCTCATCCATTGCTGGACATGCTACGTTAGAGGAATAAAAAAATTAAAAAATCAGATTATCATCCTCGATGAAAACGAATTCTTACTTCGAAGAGGTGAAAGTGAGGTTGGCTGAGGCCACACATATTGTTCATCCCAAAGGCTGAAGCACCACTATGCTTCTTCGTCGATGCCTCGGACATAGGAGTAGGAGTTTTGCAGGAGAATGTAGATGACGTCTGGCAA
>CM068963.1:117758003-117770692 GCA_035128595.1 Eptatretus atami
CAGACAGAGAAGAGATGGCACACAGCCAAAGCGACAATGGAGTGGTTAAGGACAAAAGATAAATGCCTTGAGGTGGCCTAGTAGAGCCTCGACCTAGATCCAATCAAAAATCTGTGGCATGAGTTGAAGATTGCTGTTCATAACACTCGCCGCACGGCAACTGACTGAGTTCGACAGTTTTTGTGGCAGAAGAATGGGAAAATATTGCTCAATCAAGGTGTGAGAAGTTGGTGGAGACATATCCCAACAGACTCAGAGCTGTAATTGCTGTCATACGCGTGCCTTCCGGCACGTATTAACTCAGGGGGCTGGAACTTATTCAAACCAAGATATTCGAGTTTTGTAATTTTAATGTAATTTTCTGAAATTTTGTAGAATTTGTTTTTCACGTGGAAGTTGTGGGTTACAATGGCTGGAAATTTAAATAAGGTGGAAAATTAAATAAAGGTGGAAAAAGTCTGATTGATGCAATCTAATTCCAGGATACAAGGCACAAAGAACGAAAATTTTGAAAGGGGTGTAGAACCTTTCTCTTGGCACTGCCATTACACACACTGAGCGGCGTGTGCAAATGGGCCAATTACAATCACATCTTAGGATTGCTGCAGCGAGGGTTTAAAACACTGAAACACTGCACAGGCGATCAATATGCACGAGGTGTCGTTTTAACACAACTGAGGCTGAAGCTTCACAAATAATCCAAAAATATAAAATAGAAAGGCCCATCAGATTTGTATTGTCGCAAAAAGTTCATTTCTGCAAACTTCATAAATGACTGGGAGGTCATAGAAAACCGGAGGAAATCATCAAAAATTTTCTCACACCTGGGGAGGTGGAACAACAAGTCAAACACCATTATAATTGGTTTGAAAAAACGCTCATCCTCATGGAGTTTTCAGAAGTATCAGAAACACGAGCCAACTGAGCTGCAGAGAATATACTCGGTAGTTTCGTGGGTATCCAAGCAAGAGCTGCACGTTAGAGTAATAACTCACTACTTTTATGTCTGTGCTACCTCAGATCTAGCAACACATTGAAAATAAGCATGGAGAACAAGAAAAAGAGCAGTCAGAGATTGCACACCCTCATCAGGGACTTGTTTTGCGTGGTGTTTGTGCACTGGTGTGTTATGTAATTATAATAGACAGAATAGAACTGCCATTTTATAACTGCTGGCAGTGAACGACAGGGTACAAGACGTCCCGCTTTGATCGGTACACCTGACCGCTGACCCATGACATTTTTTTTATTATAATAGGAATTGAATTTTTTAGAAAACTGGGATTAAAATTAATTCATTTCAGATCAAATGGCAGACGAAATAGGTACTACATTTGGAGTAACCAGAAGGAACCCATAACAAGCAAAAAGGCAAAGAATGAGTCATCAGGAGGAACCTGGGATAGGATTCTCATTTCAGCTGCTACTCCTCTACCCTCAAACCCATCAGGCACAGCCAAGTGAAACTCATTCAAAAATAAATAAAAATAAAAATAAAAAAGAACCAGATAAATAATTAAATAACACTGGCTGTCAACCATGTGTCCAATCAAAGGTCGAAATTTAACATGTATATTCCCAATCACTACTAAGATCATATTGTGAAAGTTTCACATCGATTGATCAAGCGGTTCAAGAGAAAGAAGTTTTTAAAAGATTTTTGCCAATCCCATATGGCTGTCAGGAGCCATGTGACATCATTATTCGTGAATTGAGTTCTGGTAGTCCAAAGGCTTGGGGAACATTGTATGACGTTTCACCTTGATCTGTCCCACCTTCTGGAAGAAGATTTGTAGTTTAGGGGTAAATCCATATGGGCTACAAAAACCTCATGTGACCGATGATGCCGACATGTGTGACCTTTTGTTCCTCATTAGAATAGGCAGTCCATAACCCCAAAATGTAACCGTTTCAGCCTCGATATGTTCAGCCACTTAAGAGAAGATTTTTGAAAGTTTAATAATATATATATATTATATATATTATATAATATATATATATATATATATTATATATATATAATGGCTGCGCGAAATCACGTGACGAATTGACTTCAATCTGTTTTTTCTGGTGGACCATTTTATCCTAAGGTGACCCTCAAATGTTCATAGTGATCAGATGTAGCGTTTCTACATATACAAATTATGATGCATAATGAGGGGCACCTATGACTTCATTAAAAAAAAGGTAACAATCACAACGTAATCCCCCGTGAAAAGTACTTTGTGCTGAGTGCGCAAGTTTCCAATTATTTCCTTGGTCCGGTTTCTCAGACGATACAGAGGGGTCCAGTGTTCCGGATTTTTTTCCAACATGCTGCCACACCCACGTGAGCCTACTGTGACGATGGTCATAATAGCTAATATAAGAACATGTCTATCGAGTTGTCGCTCCGATGGTGCGAATATTTCTACTCGACATCCAAGCGGTTGGCAGAGAAAAAGATAAAGTTCTGTGGGCAGACAAATAACAAACAAAAAAAAAAATACAAGCTGACTACATAATCTTGCAAACTTCGTTTTGGCAGATAACAAACAAACCAGAAGACGTTTTCGTGCAGAGGCAACGAATACTTGCAAAATCACTCCCCTCTCCAAAAGGCCTGCCCATGGATACATCAAATTGTGCATTTCATTTAGATTACATTCCAATCTTAATGAAGCTGCAGGTCAATCAGATGATTGTTTTTTGATTTTTCAGATTGAAATTCGAATTGCAATATTTTTTCATTGAAAATTGATGATATTAGAAAGTTTGACCTTTGAGTTGACTTGACATTCTGACCTCAAAAATCGTTGTTTTCCCATCCAGTGACGCAATTTGAAATGCACTGTTCAACTTTCAAGTTAATGCGGATGAAAAATGACGATTTTTAGAAATTCTGACCTCAGGATGACGCTTTGACTGTCAAAATCAATAACTTCTCAGTTGAGACTACCTCTAACAACTTGGTAAAAGTTTCTAGTCGATCGGTTTTTAAACGAACAAAATTTGGGTGACCTGGAAGCGATTAAACAGTTAGTCAGACAGACAGGCAGACAGACAGAAGACAGACAGACAGACAGACAGACAAACCGGAACCAACTGCAATCCCCTCTCTTCCGGCGAGGGTGAAAATGACTATTCATGAAAAGGCAGGCAGAACTAGTCCATGACATTCTGGGTGCATTACTATTATGTATTTGAGTAAATAAAAATAATAATGAAATAATGATTCAATAAAGAAAATGATGATCACAATAACGTTTTTTACCCACCCTATGCTTCGCTCAACTCACACTCCAGTTTCACAAAAACTTCGACAGAGCACCCAAACAACTTACAAGGTGTGCCAACTCTCAAACCGTGGAGCTATTTCTATGGAAATGTCGGGGATTGGTGGGGAGGGGGCAGACCTGTTGGAGTCCCGAGAATGACGTCTGGTCGTGACACTGGCTAACACAATGGCGCCGTCCTTTTCCTCTTGCCCAGTGGAGCGTTTCTGAGCACTGGTAATCCAGAGAACGGCGCGGGGATTTGTCATGACCGGCCATTGGAAAACCATAGGGGGGGAGTATGCGCAGCACATAGCATGAGCTGGAGGAGGGTGGGGGGTGGGGAGGGAGGTTTCCTGGTGGACGGCGGCAAAGATTTTTCTCTTGCAATTTTTTTTAATAAAAATAAAATTTATTAAAAAGTTTTTTCCTCCCCAAATGATAAACTCCTTCGTTTATCAATTAGTGTTGCTTTGGAGTTTACAGAATTAAAAAGCAGGCAAAATTGGCAGTTTTTATTTGAAGCGCCCTGTGGGATCTTGGGAAACAAGTGCCAGCAAGATTATCTCGACCAATGGCTCGGAGAATCAATAGCGAGTGATTAATGGTTGTAAGAAGGTTACGGCGATTGGATTGCCAAGCCCTGCTTAAAAAAAAAAAATACAAATGTATCAAAGATGCATTCGTTGAAATTTAGCATTAACAGAGAATCAAAACGTCTTGCAGGGAAGGAGGAAATTCCTGTCGGAAAGCGTGCATGCGATACAAAATTTGAACATCCTCCAGGACACCGACAGCAAGCGAGAGCAATTATTCGGAAGCGCAATCGGAAATGACTGAGATGCTCGAGCCGCCGGTGACAGCGGAACACGTCATCCCCGCGGCGACATTTCTGAACTTTACTCTCATGCTGCAAAAGGAAGAAAATAAATAAATAAATACTTTCCACATTTCAATTGAAGTACACAGAGAGGCATGAAGCATGCACACCCTCTGGCCTGTAACGAGATCCAAAGCACGCTTGCAAAACCTGCAAACCTTTCTTACAACGCACGGACAGCACAGCAGCGCTTTCTTACACCACTCATCCCCCTACCCCACCCCCCATCTCGTACTCTCTGCAAGAAAACTTTGTGTCAAGGTGCAGCAGCACAAAGACTGTACCTGCGGCACCGCCAATTAAGCAATCACGGCTGGTCCCATGCATGGCAATTCAATAACAAGCCCAGCCTCAAAATCCAAAATCACAGCTACAGTGTGTGATTTTGCTCAAATACAGAAACGCAGGGAGAGGGGAGGGGGTGGGCGGGCAGTGTGCTGGCGGTAAGCTTATACAATGGCGCCAATGCCATGGAGGAATTATCCGGCTGATGTCTCTGTGGATGAAATTCTTGTTGTGCGTACTCAATCCTGCTGATCATCTGCAACACAAGAAAGCGACACAACCATTTTTCAAAATGATGAATGTGTTCACGGCGGGTCAACGACTCTTTCCAACTTGATACGCTCCATGCCGAAGGTGTTACAATAATAACTTATTTTGACGATATGAGCCAGCAATCCCCACGATTTTTAAAATGATCATGTTTTCACGGCCGGTCACGACTTCTTTCCAACTGATAACCGTCCATGCCCGAAGGTGTTACAATAATAAACTTATTTTGACGATATTGAGCAGGCATCCCCACGATTTCTGTTAAAGTCCATGCAGTCACATCACAAGCATCTTTCGGGCACCAATCTCATGCGAAAGCTCATGCCAGTGAGGAAAAGAGTCGATATTTGTCCTGTTCGACATACCTCAAGGGGCTGTCACACCTTGGAACGATTTAAGCCAGCGTATGCCGGACGTATGAAAAATTTGTCTAAAACGCTGGCACATGTGAATAGTTTATGTAGGTTTTTGTATACCGTTTAAGAGCACGCTGAAAGAACGCTGAACATGCTGGGCATAATCGTCGGCAGTAACGCCCGAGCTCGTCGACAATTTTAACATGCTAAAAATTTTTGCGACGTATGCCAGCGTATGACTGCACACGTCGCATACGCTGGCGCCATTAAGTTGTGGCACGTTAAAGCGATCGTTGACACAACGTCGGACACACTTACTTGTAAGTTTATCATAAGTCGAAACACACGTCGAGGTAATGTTTGGTACGCCGAAACTTAGTTTCTAACCTATAGTAACGTGCTTTGAACCTATGTGTAACATATCTCCAACGCATATTGAAGATGATAATAGACGTTATTTGACGTCTTCAGCGGACGAACCACAAGAACGTGTTTCTAATTACAGCTACCGTATATGGCGTATTGGGCAGCGTTTAGGGGAATTGGTATATCAAAATGGGCTTCCAAGGAGGAACCCGTCAGTGTTCCAACTCCATGTTTTTGTTTTCTTTTTGTTTGTTTTTTTTTTCTTCGGCATGACGGTGATGTTGACCACTCGATTTCTAGTGGGTTATGATTTAAATCGTTGAGCGGCAGCTCATGAATAGCCTACGCCACGTGATCGTACGACGTACGGCTGCCGCACGGCTATCCATACGTTAGACTTCGCTGGCATACGTTGTGAACGCCGACACAGGGCTAAGCCATTCGAATGGTTTTAAGTATCTATAAAGTTTTATCGCGAAACGCTTCTGTGTACGTTAGCGCATTTGTCCACTCGTTATGAATACACGCGAAATAACTTTAAAAAGAACATCAACATAGTTCAGCGTAGAAAACATTAAAAAAAAAAAGCCAGAAAACTTCGTTTAAGAATGCTGGCAAAGAAGTCTCTGGCCGTGGA
Organism: Eptatretus atami; assembly: GCA_035128595.1. Classification (NCBI taxonomy): domain Eukaryota; kingdom Metazoa; phylum Chordata; class Myxini; order Myxiniformes; family Myxinidae; genus Eptatretus; species Eptatretus atami. The sequence continues at coordinate 117,764,052 of CM068963.1, forward strand.
CACGGACACAGGAGCGAATCCATCATCAACCCACACCCTCCCATCACAGCTCACCTACTACTACTGAATGGACCTCTACTACTACTACTAATGCACGCTCACCTACTTACTACTACTGATCTCCTGACATGGACATGTACTCACTCATGGAGTCTGAAACAGCTGACGGGTTCCTTCCTGTGGAGCCCATTTTTATATACGCAATTCCTAACGGCTACATACGCCATTATATCGGTAGCGTAAGTTAGAAACACGTTTCAGCAAGTTCTGTGATGTCCGGAAGACCGTCAATCAAATACGTCAATGTGCGTTGGAGATACTTACAGACATAGGTTCAAAGGCACGTTACTCATAGGTTAGAAATAAGTTTCGGGTACGCTAAACATTACCTCGACGTGTTTCGACTTATGAGTAACTTACAAGTAACGTGTGTCCAACATGTGTCAACGATCGCTAACGGCCTAGAACTATGGACACGCGGTATGTGGAACGTGTGAGTCATACGCTGGCATACGTGAAAAAATTTTGAGCATGCTTAAAATTTGGTCGACAGTGCTCAAGCATACTAAGACCGTATCGCAGCGTGCTCTTAACGTATACAACAACTTAACGCCATAACGTATGCTCGACGTGTGCAGCGTATTCGGCAAATTTTTCATACGTCGGCATAACCCTGGCTAAACGTCCACGGTGTGACAGGGCCTTGAACACTTCGATGTCTAGTGCAGTTATGATTTGAATCGTCAAGCGGCAGCCTTTTTAATAGCTACGCCACGTGATTCGTCGGCGATACGTTGCCGCACGCTATGCATATGTTACACTTCGTTGGCTACGTTGTGAACGCCGACAACAGCTAAGGATATCGTTTGGTATAAGTTTCCTATTATAGTTCATCGAAACGTTCTGTGTACGTTACTATAAGTTATGCATACGTCCACTCGTTATTGAATACGCAAAAACTTTTTAAACAAACATCAATAGTTAGCGTACGCCAGCGTTTTTACATACATTTTGGATAGCTTGCCATACGCTGGCTAAAACGTCAAGGTGTGACGCCCCTTTAACCATTTGGAGCTTCAAGCCGCCGCTTTTTTCGCGTCGCTGTAACGGCCATCATACATTCCATTTGCAAAAATGCACGACACCACCAAAAAACTCTCCAGCGGAGGTAAGCGTCGCCAACTGTGTATAGTCACAGAGGCGGACATAAATCAAAGTAGAACATAACACACAAGTGAGTGAGCGTGCGAGCAATGGAGTGCGAACAATGTTGTATGTATGTGAGTGAGTAACGAAGCAGTTTTTTGTGTGTGTGTGCTGTGTGTGTGTGTGTGTGTTGTGTGTGTGTGTGTGTGTGTGTGTGTGTGTGTTGTGTGTGTGTGTTGTGTGCAAGTGCGAGCAATGAGGAGTACGCAGACTTGAGCGCGGTGTGAGTGCCAGTGAGTGTGCATGGGAGAGTGCAGCGAGCACGCATGTGGTAAGGGAGTGCAAGTGAGCATGTACATGTGAGAGTGAGCACGCATAGCGAGTGAGTGCGAACCAAGCGAGCATGCATGCGTGCAAGTGAGTGACAGTGAACGTGTACACATGTGAAGTGATGACAGTGAGCGTGTACACGTGTTAAGTGCGAGCGAGCATGTAGACTGAAGTGGCGAGCGTGTAAGCGTGTGAGTAACGTAATGAGAGCGAGCATCGTCTGCGTGTGAATGAGTGCCAGCAAGTAGCCATCGTGAGAGCGACGACGTATGCAATGTGAGTGAGTGTGTACCCATGTAAGCGAGCGAGCGTGTCCGTGTTTGATGAGTGAGAGCGAGGGGTGGGGGGGGGGGGGGGGGGGGGCAGCATGTTGAGTGAGTTGAGTAGGTGAGTGAGTGCAAGTAAGCGTGGAGCTATGAGCGTGAAAAGCATGCACCGTGTGTGAATTAATATGAGAAACGAGCATGCACGCGTGCCGACTGAAGCGAATTTGCGAGTGAGCGAGCCGTGTATGCGTGTGGACGGGAGTTGAGTGAGCTAGCAGATTTTCCAGCTGAAAGGTTTGTAAATGTCAAAGCAATGAATCAATTTGGCTGGTTCACAAAAGAAACACTGAACTGACACAAACTGACAAAAAGGCAAGATCACAAAATCGAAAAGGGGGCAGTTGGGGTGGGGTGGCGGGAAAGGACCCATACAAGTTACTACTACAAGAAGTGGCACGACAGCACTGGTCAGCTAGCATAGGACGGTCTTCCATTGTGACGACGGGAAGCAGAAGTTGAAAGGTCCTCCAGGCTGGGACCAGGAGGTCATTTAACGAGAAATTGTAAGTCCTTTTCTGTCCATACACCTGGCAAACGTCAGTCCCATCATGAGGACGTTCATTACTTTTGCAACTTGGGAGGACATGAAGGTAATGAGCAGCGTGGGGGTCTTGATTGGCGGGCATAAGATGAAAAAAAAAAGTGGCACAAAGGTTTTCTTACCGTATGTGTGGGATTCCAACACCCCACTGGAGGATTTTGTAACAATTGCTTTCATATATAGCTGTGGTGTCGCGCCTTCTGCGATCAAGCTTCAGCGGCAGCTCCTCTGCAGAGTACAAACACAGACACGGTGGCAGTGTTAGAACAGAGGGTCATATAAAAAGAAATGGGTGTGGGAAGGAGCTTCTGTGCAAGGAAAAAAAATGGGGAAAGGGAGATTTTCCGCAAGAGGTTCTGTCTCCTCACCCCATGGGTACGGTCACATATTACGTTTAAATTGCAGCATTAACCCAATCCCTACAACTTCCCGCATTTGGGTGGGATGAGTGGCCACAGATGTGTTGTGTTTTTTTGATCAAGCCATTCCACAATGTGGAACAAAACAAATCTTCACCAGAAAACCGAGACCATGTGAACACCTCACCATCTCTAACCCAAACGCACACTCAATGCGCTTTGGTTCTACATTGATGCGAGAAGCCTCTCAAATAGGAAGTGATGAAATTTATACTGTTGAGAGATTCGATAGCAGGGTCATCTGACATTGTAATGAATGATGTACAAGGTACGCGAGAAAGGTATGAACTTTTTCATGCAGCAAAAATATTAATACTTCTCCGGGGTGTTCGATGAGAGGAGGTCTCCAGCTTGGCACGACATGAGCTGATGCATCATTTCCTGAAAGTGGGAGAACAGCTTGGCTGGCAAGATAGCTTGGATGTCCGTGCACTCAGACATCGGAGCTGTGCAGTCTGGTTTGATCCCAACCCAGCTATAATCAGTCATCGTGACGTTTCCATGCATGAGCCATTGATATGTGCTCTGTCCCTCAAATGGAAATTAACCGCTGGGTGTGCCTGTTCTGCTGGCTTTTTGTTAGTGGATTTCCCAACGATGTCCTTTTCAAATATGCGAGTCATCTTCAGCACCCCTGACCAATGAAGAATTCCTTCCCAGAACGATTTGCTGGGAAGGTAATGGCAACACCCGAAACCCAAATAACCTGGTGTACCCTTGCGCACAGAGTATTTCAATCGACACTGTAAAGTGTATGGCGACAGAACGACGATGACGAGGAGCAAAGCGCTACCGAGGCAAGTTTATTTGGGGAAAAAGAATAAAGGGCCAAATTGGTTGTCGATTTCCTTCGCAAAGACGCAGTTGGTATAGCAATGGCGTTAACATTAATGATGAAGGCAGACGTTTATGCACGTGCCAATCCATGTGCAATCAAATAACCAAAAACAATTGACCCTCTCCAATTCCAGCAATGACATTTGGTCACTTGGAAAATATCTGAAAAAGATCACTGCCCCAAATTTCCAGCCCTTTTAGGTCCAACTACTGAGGCCAAGTCTGTGCGTCTTATCGGATGGTCCTCTCTATCTTCTGCTGCCTCCTTTCTGGTCTTGCACCTCTGCTCGAGCCTGATGTTGGCTTAGGATCCTCGGGTCCTGAGTTCGAGCCCCGTTTGGCCACTGAATCCAACACGCAGGGGGTTGATTCAGCCTGTCATCCTTCCGAGGTCGGCGAAATGAGCACCAGTATACCTGGTAATAGGGGCACTGCATGAAGCGGCATAGCTGCGCCCTGAACGCATGATGCACCAGCAGCCTAAAATGGCAGGCACATGATGGGAACCTCTCGCTCTTCCCATGCCTTTGTCGCTCGCTCAGGTTTCTACAGGGGCTCAATGATCCCGACACCATAAACCTCCTTCGGGTTAAGACGACCTAAATCCAGGATCACTGCTCACCCTCCACTCATTTGTTAGTCGCTTTTTCCCGGGCGGTGGACAACAACTTACACATCCTGCGTCACAATCTCGTTCCTCCTCCAGGTCCTTCAAGACAGCTGTTGAACCACCATCTCAGATCTTCCCAAATCGAAAACCATGATCTTTACTACCCTCGTTAACCCTCTCCAATCCCGTCGCTTGACACCCAAATTTCCAAGTTTTTCCATCCTGAGTGGGTTTCCTTCTGAATCCGACTTGTCACACCGCATGCATCCTTATTGCCCCTCATAAGCTCCCATATGTTTGGCCAAGTCTTGCTCCTACTAATTTGTGCCTTCAGCTCTGCTGTTGGTTTGTCCCCTCCTACTATAGCCTAATAGTGTACAGTAGATAGAGAAACATCGTGCAAATTATGATACAAGCAATCAAATTTTGGCAGTTTCTGTTCTGCAGGGCTTTTCTGATCAATCTGCCCGATTTGCCATTTTGAAAATCCAAATTTTTTGAAAAAAAAAAAAAAAAAACTTCAAAATATTTGAAGTCACAGCTGGCTGAAATTCTTGAGCGCAAGTGAACCATCCCAGACAGGAACCAATGGGAGATGCAGTCATCAAATTGATGGCTCAGCACTTATCAATGCCGCTACCTCCAGCGCACGTTAGATTATTAGATGTCTATGCTAAAGAAGAAGCATCATCCCAAAGGTGATCCTATGGTGCCAGGTACGAGGAGGTGACCGTAGTGTTTTGATGTGTACAAGAAGTCAAGTCTGAAGTCTAGGAAGGCGAAAAGGGGGCAAGGAATAGAAGAGAGTGACAGGAACCAGTAAGACCCCAAGTAACTGGAAGAAGGCTTTCTTCGAGATGACAGCAACAAACTGAGCTGTTTCAACTTGCTTGCGGAAAAGATGTGGTGAAGCACAGCGACAAGCAACAGTCATTGTACAGAAAGAGAAGCATTGCCATTAGAAGAACACAAGGAGTACTGGATGCTGTGTCTAGCATGTTGTACGAGAAGCTGACACTCAAAATATTTGTACACTGCCAGGGATGGCAACGACGGATGGAGCAAGTCCATTACATTAAGGCTAATGGACACGGCGTACTAGTCATAGCAATATCTTGTACTGCAAATCCTTTACAGGAACTAGATCTTGAGAACATATGCGATTTGCTGGTCCAATGGAGCGCAAGGCGTGATGGATTCCAGTCCATGAGGTAGTTTCTGCAATAGGGCCTGAGAAAGCTAGAGCGGATCCCATCTTCCATGCGTTCACTGGATGTGACTTCGTGTCTGCCTTCTGCGGTAAGGCAAGAAACTGCACGGCACACTTGGAACGTCTTTGAATAAGGTTTCTTGCAACATTCCGCATCTCAGCCAGCATCAACATGATTCGTGATCTTGACTTTTTTGAAGTTTTTTTTTTTTTTTCTTCAAATTTTTCAAAATTTGGATTTTCAAATGGCCAATCAGGCCAGATTTGATTAGAACCCTGGAGAACAATGTGCAAATTTGAATGCTTGTTGCATCATTTGCACATTCCTCTCAAAAATTGTGTTATGTGCCCCACTATAAGCTATATAATGAATAGCAAATTAGTAATGTTTGCAGAATCATGACAAATGTTACACTATTGCTGTGTTGCTAGTAAACAGGAGTCTCTGTTGTACATTCTTATATCATTAATAACTTAACATTTGTTTATGCATTTCAAAGCTTAACAGACCAAACCCTACTCCAAATTGGCAGCAGTCGCACAAAGCCCAGTGATTAGAGGCTGGAAAGGTCAAGAGACCCTGTAAAGGGCAAATAAAACCTTTTATCTTTATTGCAGATAGATTGCAATGTGAGCATCACATCTCTTCAGCATAGATACATGAACCTAGGTATAAAATGTGCCAAACACCTTGACAGGACACCCCGACAAAAAGACGACGAACCTCGGAACAAAGGAAGCAAGAACTGGCGTCTAAAGGATATTGAATGTGAACACCGAGTGGAAAAGGGGGCAAAAGGGAGATAGCCGAAGCACCTGTGCCGGCTCCGTGACGCGAAAAAAAAAAAAAGGGAAGTAACCAGATGGCCAACCAACAAGGGCTCAAAGCCACGCGACATGCCGAGAAGCGGGGGTGGCAGGTGCACGAGGCAAGGTGGATCGCAGGGAAGCGGCACGCACGAAATGAGGACCACTGCCAAGAAACGAACCCTGGCACTCAAGTGAGGAAAAAAAAATACATGGTACAATACATCAAAGAAGCCGCTGCAACCTCCGGGTGTTTATCCCATCCAGCATCCAAGACTACCTCAGGCATTTGTCACAACCACTATCCAGTGAGATGTTTGGCTGAAGATGCAAAGACACCTTACGTACAAGATCAAAATGAAACGGAAGACCAAGAAGGAACCCGAAGAAGTAAAGAGCAAAGATGGAGTCATCA
>CM068963.1:117785600-117810489 GCA_035128595.1 Eptatretus atami
GCGTTTTAGACAAATTTTTCATACGTCGGCATACGCTGGCTAAATCGTCAAGGTGTGACAGCCCCTTGAGGTATGTCGAACAGGACAAAATATCGACCTTTTCCTCACTGGCATGAGCTTTCGAATGAGATTGGTGCCCGAGATGCTTGTGATGTGCTGATGGCTTTACAGAAATCGTGGGATGCTGCTCATATCGTCAAAATAAGTTATTATTGTAACACTTCGGCATGGAGGTTATCAGTTGGAAAGAGTCGTTGAGCCGGCCGTGAAACATGATCATTTTGAAAAATGTGTGTCGGCTTTCTTGTGTTGTGCAGATGATCAGCAGGATTGAGTACGTGCACAACAAGAATTTCATCCACAGAGACATCAAGCCGGATAACTTCCTCATGGGCATTGGCCGCCATTGTAATAAGGTACCGCAGCACACTGCCGCCACCCCTCCCTCTCCCTGCTGTTTCTGTATTTGAGCAAAATCACACACTGTAAGCCGGATTTGGGATTTTGAGGCTGGCTTGTTTATTGAATGATGCATGTGGACCAAGCCGTGATTGGCTTATTGGCGTGCCGCAGGTACAGTCTTTGTGCTGTGCTTGACACAAAGTTTTCTGCAGCAGAGTACGAAGATGGGGGGTGGGGGGGAGGGGGGGAGTGGTGGTGTAAGAAAGGCCGCTTGCTGTCTGTCCGTGGTTGTAAGAAAGGTTTGCAGGTTTGCAAGCGTGCTGCTTGGATCTCGTTTACAGGCCAGAGGGTTGTGCATGCTTCATGCTCTCTGTGGTACTTCATTGGAAATGGAAGTATTTATTTATTTATTTTCTTCCTTTTGGCAGCATGAGAGTAAAGTTCAGAAATGTCGCCGCGGGGATGACGTGTCCGCTTGTCAGCCGGGGGCTCGAGCATCTCAGTCATTTCCGATTGGCTTCCGAATAATGCCTCTCGCTTGCTGTCGGTGTCCCTGGAGGATGTTCAAATTTGTATCGCATGCATCGTTCTCGAGAGAATTTCCTCTTCCCTGCAGACGTTTTGATTTCTGTTAAATGCTAAATTGCAACGAATGCATCTTTGATACATTTGTATTTTTTTTTTTTAAGCAGGCTTTGCAATCCAATCGCCGCTAACCTTTCTTACAACCATTAATCACTCGCTATTTGATTTCTCCGAGCCATTGGTCGAGATTAATCTTGCTGGCACTTGTTTCCCAAGTCCCACAGGGCGGTTCAATAAAAACTGCCAATTTTGGCCTTTCTTTTTAATTCTGTGAAACTCAAAGCAACACAATTGATAAACGAAGAGTTTATCATTTGGGAGGAAAAACTTTTTAATAAAATTTATTGTTATTAAAAAAAAATTGCAGAGAAAAATCTTTGCCGCCGTCCACCAGGAACCTCCCTCCCCCCCCACCCTCCCTCCAGCTCTATGCTTGTGCTGGCATTATCCCCCCCTATTGTTTTCCAATGGCCGTATTGACAAATCCCCGCGCGTTCTCTGATTACCCAGTGCTCAGAAACGTCCACTGGGAAGAGGAAAAGGACCGGCAGCCATTGTGTTAGCCAGTGTCACGACCAGACGTCATTCTCGGGACTCCAACAGGTCTGCCCCCTCCCCACCCAATCCCGCATTTCTCATAGAAATGCTCACGGTTTCGATAGTTTGGCACACCTTGTAGTTTGTTTGGGTTGCTCTGTCGAAGTTGTTTGTGAAACTGGAGTGTGATGAGCGAGAGGCATAGGGGTTGGTAAAACGTTATTGTGATCATCATTTTTCTATTATGATCATTATTGTTATTATTATTTTTATTTACTCAAAATACATAATAGTAATGACCCAGAATGTCATGGGACTAGTTCTGCTGCCTTTTCATTGAATAGTCATTTTCACCCTCGCCGGAAGAGAGGGGATTGCAGTTGGGTCCGTTTGTCTGTCTGTCTGTCTGTCTGTCTGTCTGTCTGTCTGTCTGTCTGTCTGTCTGTCTGACTAACTGTTTATCGCTTCCAGGTCACAATTCTAAACCGATCGACATGAAACTTTACCAAGTTGTAGAGGTAGTCTCAACTGAGAAGCTTATTGATTTTGAGGTCAAAGGTCATCCTGAGGTCAAATTTCTAAAATCGTCATTTTTCATCCGATTAACTTGAAAGTTGAACAGGATTTCCAAATTGCGTCACTGGATTGGGAAACAACGATTTTTGAGGTCAGAATGTCAAAGGTCAACTCAAGGTCAAACTTCTAAAATCATCAATTTTCAACTGAAAAATAATCAATTTCGAATTTCAATCTGAAAAATCAAAAAACAATCATCTGATTGACCTGAGCTTCGATTAAGATTGTGAATTTTAATCTTAATGAAATGGACAATTTGATGTATCCATGGCAGCCTTTGGAGAGGGGAGTGGATTTTGCAAGTATCGTGCTCTGCACGACGTCTTCTTGTTTGTTTGTTATCTTGCCAAAACGAAGTTTTTGCAAGATATGTTAGTCAGCTTGTATTTTTTTTTTTGTTTGTTTATTTGTCTGCACAGAACTTTAGTCTTTTTCTCTGCAACCGCTTGGCGGGTCGAGTAGAAATATTCACCATCGGAGCGACAACTCGAGTAGAATGTTTTATTGATAATTATGATGTCATAGGTCACGTGGTGTGGCAGCCATGTTGGAAAAATGGGAAAACTGGACCTCTGTATCTCTGAAACCGCACCAAGGAAATAATTGAAACTTGGCACATAGCAAGTACTTTTCACGGGGAATACGTGTGATTATTATTATTTTTTTTAATGAAGTCATAGGTGCCTTCATTATGGCATCATAATTGTATATGTAGAACGCTACATCTGATCAGTATGAACATTTTTGAGGGTCACTTAGGGATAAAATGGTCCACAGAAAAACAATTGAAGTCATCGGTCACGTGATTCGGCAGCCATATATATATATATATATATATATTAAACTTTCAAAAATCTTCTCTTAAGTGGCTGAACAGATCGAGGCGAAACGTTACATGTATGACTGCCTATTCATGAGGAACAAAAGGTTCACACATGTGGCATCATCGGTCACATGGTTTTGCAGCCATATTGGATTTACCCTGAAACCTACAAAAATCTTCTTCTCCAGAAAGGCTGGACAGATCAAGGGGAAACGTCATACAAATGTTCCCCAAGCCTTTGGGATACCAGGATATTCACGAATAATTGATGTCACATGGTCTGACAGCCATATGGGATTGAGCAAAAATCTTTTAAAACTTCTTTCTCTTGAACCGCTTGATCAATCGATGTGAAACTTCACAATTATGATCTAGTAGTGATTGGGAATATATATGTTTAAATTTCGACTTGATTGGACACATGGTTTGACAGCCAGTGTTATTTAATTATTTGATCTGGGTTCTTTTTTATATTTTTATTTATTTTTGAATGAGGTTCACTTGGCTGTGCCTGGATGGGTTTGAGGGTAGAGGAGTAGCAGCTGAAATGAGAATCCTATCCAGGTTCCTCCTGATGACTTCATCTTTGCTTTTTGCTTGTTTGGGTTCCTTCTGGTTACTCCAATGTAGTACCTATTTGGTCTTCCATTTGATCTGAAATGAATTAATTTTAATCCCATTCTAAATTCAATTCTATTATAATAAAAAAATATCATGGGTCAGGGTCAGGTGTCCGATCAAAGCGGGACGTCTTGGTACCCGGTCATCACTGCCAGCAGTTATAAAGTGGCAGTTCTAATTCTGTCTATTATTAATTACATAACACACCAGTGCACAAACACCACGCAAAACAAGTCCTGATGAGGGTGTGCAATCTCTGACTGCTCTTTTTCTTGTTCTCCATTGTTATTTTCATGTGTTGTAGATCTGGGTGCACAGACATAAAAGTAGTGAGTTATTGATCTAACGTGCAGCTCTTGCTTGCACGAATGACCAGTTATTCTGCCACTCAGTTGCTCGTGTTTCTGATACTTTGAAAACTCCATGAGGATGAGGTTTTTCAAACCAATTATAATTGGTTGTTTGACTTTGTTGTTCCACCTCCCAGGTGTGAGAAATTTTTGTGGATTTCCTCGTTTTCTGATGACCTCCAGTCATTTATGAAGTTTGCAGAAATGACTTTTGTACAATACAAATCTGATGGGCCTTTCTATTTTATATTTTTGGAATTATTTGTGAAGCTTCAGCTCAGTTGTGTAAAACGACACCTGTGCATATTGATGCTGTGCAGTGGTTTCAGGTGTTTAAACCCTCTGTGCAGCAATCCTAAGATGTGATTGTAATTGGCCCATTTGGCACAGCGCTCAGGTTGGTGGTAATGTGCAGTGCCAAGAGAAAGTCTACACCCCCTTTCAAAATTTTCGTCTTTGTTGCCTTGTATCCTGGAATTAGATTGCATCAAATCAGACTTTTTCCACCTTTATTTAATTTTCCACCTTTATTTAATTTTCCACCATTGTAACCCACAACTTCCACGTGAAAAACAAATTCTACAAATTTCAGAAAATTAATTAAAAATACAAAACTCGAATATCTTGGTTGAATAAGTGTCCACCCCCTGAGTTAATACTTGCTGGAAGCACGTATGACAGCAATTACAGCTCTGAGTCTGTTGGGATATGTCTCCACCAACTTCTCACACCTTGATTGAGCAATATTTTCCCATTCTTCTGCACAAAACTGTTCGAACTCAGTCAAGTTGCGTGGGGAGTGTTTATGAACAGCAATCTTCAACTCATGCCACAGATTTTTGATTGGATTTAGGTCGAGGCTCTGACTAGGCCACTCAAGGGCATTTATCTTTTTGTTCCTTAACCACTCCATTGTCGCTTTGGCTGTGTGCTTTGGGTCATCATCATGCTGAAAGGTGAACTTCCATCCCAATATCAGCTTTCTTGCAGAAGTCAGCAGGTTTTCCTCTTGGATTTTTCTGTATTTTGTTCCATCCATATTCCCTTCTGTCCTGACAAGTGCCCTAGTCCCTGCTGATGAGAAACATCCCCAGAGCATGATGCTGCCACCACCATGTTTCACAGTAGGGATGCTATTCTTTGGGTGATGTGCTGTGTTGGGTTTGTACCAATCGTAACGTTTTGCATTTAGGCCAACGTTCCGTCTTGGTTTCATCAGACAACAAAACGTTTTGCACCATGGCTTTAGAATCTCCGGAGTGGTTTTTTTGCATACCTCAAACGGGATGCAAGGTGGGCTTTTTTGAGTAATGGCTTCCTTCTTGCCACCCTACTGTAAAGACCAGACTTGTGGAGTGCTTGGGATATTGTTGTCACATGCACACAGTGACCAGTCTTTGCCAGAAAGGCCTGTAGCTCTTTCAAAGTTGCCGTTGGCCTCTTGATGGCCTCTCTGATGAGTCTTCCTGCTTGGTCATCCAGTTCAGAGGGACGGTCTGATCTAAGCAGGGTCTTGGTGGTACAATCTGCCTTCCACTTCTTAATGATTGTCTTGTCTGTGCTCCAAGGGATATTCAAGGCCTTTGAAATATTTTTATACGCATCCCCTGATCTGTGCCTTTCCTCAACTTTATCCCGGAGGTCTTTTGAAAGCTCCTTGGTGTTCATGGTTGACTATTTGCTGTGAATTGCACCACCCAGCAGAGGAAACCTACAGAAGCAGCTGATTTTATTCTGAAATAATCAGAATCATTACAATTTAACACAAGTGGAGGCCAATTAACTTCGTGTGTGATTTTCAATCTGATTGGTTTATACCTGAGCTCATTTACAATTGCTATTATAAAGGGGGGTTGACACTGAAACAACCAAGATATTCGAGTTTTGTATTTTTAATTAATTTTCTGAAATTTGTAGAATTTGTTTTTCACTTGGAAGTTGTGGGTTACGATGTGTAAATAAAAGGTGGAAAAAGTCTCATTTAATGCAATTTAATCCAGGCTACAAGGCAACAAAAGGTGAAAATTTTGAAAAGGGGTGTGGACTTTCTATAGCAGACACTGTTCGTCCATAGTTGGTGCAGGACCAAAACTCCTTTGATTACATTGTTAAGCAATATTCCAATTGATGCTGCACCGAGGGTGTGTGGCTTCCCCTTTTTGCATTGCTTGTTATCGCCAGAGCGGCAATTGGCAAAAAGATCCATCATTTTTGCAGCAGTCATTTATCAATGGAAGGTATACTAGCGGGGTGTGCATATACATTGTGTAAGTATACGAACCGTGCTTCCCCATTGTCTCGATTCACTCGCTTGCATTTGATTTTTCATTCATTAATATTTTCATTTACGGATTCTTTCCAATGGTTCTGTGATTTTTCCTAGCGTGTCGGCTTTGATGTCCGGCACACAAAATTGCTGTGCTTCCCCATTGTAGTACCCTGAGTATACATGCAAAGTTTCAGGCTGCGAGGTTTCATGGTTTTGAGCTTAGGGAAGGGGCAGCGCAGACCACTCGCAGACACGGCGCGCAACAGCCCTGACTGCAGGGCGCAGACGCAGAGCGGTAGAGTGCACGCGCCTGACGGCGGCAGCACTGAACCGCGGCGGTGACCGCACTGCCACGCGACCACTGCGCGCACCACGCCCGACGTAAACGTGCCCGCAGCCGCACTGCCACGCGCACGCACTGCCAGCGCACGCACTGCCACGCGACGCACTGCAAGCGGCACGCACTGACAGGCGCACGTCACTGCACGCGCACGCACTGACACGGCGCACGCACTGACACGCGCACGCACTGCCCACGCGCCCGCACTGCCACGCGCACGCACTGCCACCGCACGCACTGCCACGCGCACGCAGCGCACTGCCACTGGCACGCATGCACCACGCGCACTGCACTGCAGGCCCTGCACGCGACGCACTGCACGCGCACGCACTGCCACGCGCAGCACTGCCACGCCACGATGCACGCGCACGCACTGCACGCCGACGCACTGCCACATGCGCACCGCAGTCTGCCGACTCGGCACTCACTGACACGCGCACTCACTGACACGCGCTCGCACTGACACGCGCACTCACTGACGCGCTCGCACTGACACGCGCACGCACTGCCAGCGCACGCACTGCCAGCGCACGCACGCAGATACACACACATGCGCGCATGCACAGACACGCGCACGCACAGACACAGCACGTACAGACACACCCACACACACACACACACACACACACACACCACATGCACGCACACTCAGGCATGGACAGACAGACGCAGACGCACACGCGCTCGCACGCACACGCGCACGGCGCAGACACCGCACGCACAGACACAACGCACGAGCACGCACACGGGCACGCCACAGACACACGCACGCACAGACCACCAGCACGCACAGACACACGCACGCACAGACAGCACACGACGCACAGACACACGCACGCACAGACACAGCAACGCACAGAGCCACGCACGCACGCACAGACCACGCACGCACAGACACACGCACGCACGACGACACGCACGCACGACGCCAGACAGCACGCATGCGCACAGAACGCACGCACAGAACACGGCACAGACACAGAGAGCAGACACACGCGCAGCAGCACGAGCACGCACAGACAGACAGACAGACATGAAGTTCAAAATACAGTTGAGATTCGTCCTCCTCAGGGACATGTGAGTTTTGTGGGGATGTATCATGTACGAGTGCTTTAGAAGATCAAGATCGTTGACTCAAGAATTTATCCTGTGCGGGCGCAATACGGCATGAGCGGGAGTGAAACTCGCTGTTTGTTTTAGTAGGGAGGATCATGTTACGTGTTGTATCTCGACAGTTATGATTTTCATGTTGGGAGCCGCAGAGGACGCGAGGAGCAACGTACTTGTCCGACGGTGTGTTGAAGATTAAAGAGTAGGTTGGCACGCATTGAACAACAAGGCAGATTATAACACACACAGACCAGAGCATCGAGTGTGGCTTGATAGGTAGATTATCTAGTACAGATTGTTGATAATTGTGTGAGTGGTATTGTATGGCAGGATCGTGGAACAGATAAATTAATCTATGGGAATATTGTCGGGGGACATGGAGAAAGCATTGAATGCAGCATTCACTCGCTAGAGCCAGTTCGGAGGTGGTTGTGTTTGTAGTGTTATTGTGTGTCTGAATAAGCAGTCATAGTATTGTGTGGCATCGAAACACACGCAGAGTAAAATGAGTTCATTTACATACGTGTGATGTCTAATAATAATGAAGATATAAGCCACTGACGCTTGGCCGAGACTTCAGGCTTTGTCACGCTCACGAGGCTGTACCCTCAAAATGAAAGGTACCAGAAGATAAAGAAATAGGGTAACATTTATACATGTAGTGTGTTATATAATCTTTTCTTGCTAAAATAGGTGCTCCGCAACTCTGTATTTTGATGAAGATATTGGCATACTCTTTTAGAGATGGTTAAATTGATTATCGTAAGTCGAGTTAAGATGTTGTAGTTCATAGTTATAATATTGGTTTATTTTTACTTGTGTGTTGTTTTCTGTGGCTACGAAGAGGAATCATGCTGGGCTCGATGGAGAGTTGGCTATTAGTTATACGTGTCTGTATTGCGGCAACATATGTGTTTGAACTAATGATGAAGTAATTGTTTCGCTATATGCATATACAGTATCGTGTGTCGAAGGGATTATTGAGTAATGAGGCATAGTAATGGTTTTCGAAGTGCAATGTGGTAATGGTGGTGAGGGTAGTTGCTTGCCTTGTATGCTGAATGGCATGTGCTGACAAGGGGGAATAACGATGGGTTTTTCCAGCACGGGTTCTGCAAAAGTGGGTGATTTTTCTCGTGACTTAGGCATAAAGGGGGGGTATTTCCAGAGAATGAAGCTGGTTATTATTTTAGTATCATGTGTGGCTTACAGTGTAGAGGGTATTTGTGTACAAGGGTTCCCATATCGAGACGCATATATTTATTGAGTTGGTTCGTCATTGGGGATTTGCTCAAGGTGCTTTCCATGTTATGTTGTTTCTGTTCTTACTGTGTGATGATATTGCTGAATTTTGTAATGAGATTATACTTAGTGGAGTTTCGCAATAGGGATATAGACACTCTTACACGTTGTAGTGTGTTGGGTCTCCAAAGTGTGTGTACTAAAGGTAAGTTTAAAATGTGAGTTGGGTTTCAAAGGCGTTTTAACCTTTATAATTGAAAATAAGGGTCGTACTAGCATAGTGGGTATATTTGCTCGGACGGGTTCAAACGTGTTAGTGAGGGCTGAAGGTTTCCAGAAGGAATAGGATCTATGGGAAGAGGATGATTCTGTAAAGTGCCTGCTCCGTATGTATTTAAACAGGTTTTAGTCTATAGTGGGTTCGTGTATAAGGCGTGTCTATCTTTCAATTCACCACCGGATACCTCTCGAGAATCGAGGTAGAATTTCTTAAGGAAGATGGCTAGGGGGGTTCCAAAGCGGTATTTGTTGTTTTAGGATTATTTCTCTTTATTACTCGCATGAAGACATAGAGGGTAAGATTGGATCTAGGTATATTATGTTTCCCTTTCATTGTTGAGTTGGGTTATTCCAAAGGGGTTTTCAAGGGGTTGCAAAGGAGTAATCGTAAGCTGTTAGTTTGCAAGATATGTTAGGGTCGGTCTACTTGTATGTTTTTAAGGTGTACTTTTATTTGTTTTTTTGTTAGAAAGGTGTTAAGTTATGTGGTAATATTCTGAGGGATTTGTGTTTTCCAAGTGTAGGGCTTGATGTTCTCGCAATGGATGATTCTGAGGACTTTGGGAGGTTTGAGCAAAGGATTGTGCAGTTCTTAAGAGGTTTTTCAAAGGGTAAGGTTCTTATATAGCGCGCTCATTTCGGCTAGATTTGAAGGTAAGGTCAAGGACTCAAGGTTTTGTAGCTCACAGAAGTATAGGGAGTGACGAAACCGTTTTTTATTTGCTAGGAGTGGAGTTGCTATTTAGAAGGAGTAGGATTTATCGTTTAGAGAGTATCCACAGTGGTAATTTACTGTGGGGGTATTCAAAGTAGGTAATTTCGATTGGAAGGTTTCCATAAAGGGGATGCATCTTGCTGAAGTTCATGTGCTCCTCAATAGGGGTAGAGGTATTTGGTTAGGGTTCGCAAATATTGTATATCTATCTGAGTGTTTGGGTTTTTCGATATCGATATCAGTATATCAGAACGAGCACTTTATTGGACATCCATATATAAAGGGTATTTTTGGGCAGTGGATCGCATAAGCGGGATAGATGTGCTCAGTCTGGGGATTGGCTAAAGCTGGTAATTTAGTGGGCTAGCAGATGGGTTTCCTGAAAGAGGGGTACATTATCGGTAGAGTAGGGTCGGTTTCGATAAGCGGTAAATATATCTCGGGGGGTCGACGGGACAAGGGTAACTTTATGTTAGTTTGTAGGTGCGGTTTTTGCAGACTGAGAAAAGGTGGGTCTTTTCGAGTAACATTATTGTTAGGATATAGAATTGTATATAGGTGGCTCAGCTGATAGTTTTGGGTGGAATTGGTATTGGATTATGGTTAGATTCGTAGGGGTTCCAAAAGGGTAGGTTATATACTAATATGGGTTTAGGTAACGATGGATAAATTCTGAAATGGGTTATTATTCATGAGGGTTTAATAGGACCCTTCTAGAGGGTTCGAAAGCTGTAGTGGGTATGTGCAGTCCGGTTTTGCCAAAAGGATGTGATATCTATAGCGGCTTCGGGCAAGGGTAGATTCTCAGTGGGGTTGCCTATTCAAGGTGAGATATGTCGTTGGAGATATGAGTCAGTAATTTGTTAGGGGTGGGTTCCAAGGTTAGGTTAATATGGGCAGGAGGTTCCAAAACAGGGTAACGTTTTAGATGTTTGGTTTCCAAAGCGGTGATCATGTGAGAGGGTTTCCAAAGCCGTGTAATTAGTGAGGGGTTCCAAAGGGTAATTGTGAGGGGTTTCAAGGCTGGCAAGGTTGTAGAGGGTGTATTCGGTCAATGAAGTGGTAATGGTGTATGTACGTCGTGGAGGTGGTTTTCCAAAGGATTAATTTGACGGGTTTGCCGATAAGGGTAATCGCTGTGAGGGTTTTGGCAATGGGTAAGAGTTTGGGTAAGTTGGTTCTCGCAAACGCTGTAGTTGTGGCCTTCAGCCAAGTTGTAAGTACGACGTGTTCCAAAGGCGTCCCATTGTCAGTGTTTGGGTTCCAGAACGTGGTAATTGGATTGTAAGCTAGGGTTGCGCAGAAGGATAAATTGTGTTTTGTTGAGGTTGAAGCATCAACAAAAGGGTTAATTTTGAGTTTGGGTTCGGAGTAAGAATGTTGAGTGTTGTGGGTTCAAAGGGTAATTGTGAGGGTTGGTGCAAATATATGTAGTAATTTTCATAGTAATTTTATGTTTATTTTTTTAGTCTTGTTAGTGTGTTATATATTGGGTTTGTTACTGTTAATCTATGAAGGTGAAAAAGTAGTAATAATGCTGAAGTGTTTCAAAGGCGTGCATTAATAAAGGGCTTCGCAAGGGTAATTTTAAGGGGATATCCAAAGGTTTGTATACATTTAGTAGAATTTTAGTGGAAGACTTTCAAGGGGTGAACATTCATCAAGAATGGAGTGTCATTATGGAGGTATCGGTAATTCTTAGGCCATGAGGGGTTCCTTGAAAGTGTATGCTTTGAGAAGCCAGTGTTGCTCAAAGGAATGATTTAAGGTGGAGTTTCAAAGGATGTATGATTGGTCGGAATCAGTGGGAATCCGGTCCCGCAAAGGGTAATACCTTCTTTTAGTGTGGTTTTTCTTCAGAAGGTGATATTTTCTGGAATAAGTATACGATGAAATGTTTTCAGAGGGGACTTTATCCTAGGGGAATATGTTGTATAAGGTCTGGCGCACTATGCTACATGGTTATTTTTTGGTGGACGATTCGGGTAGATCAATGGGTAATTCCATGTGTTTTTTTTCAGAGGTGTTAGTTATGTTTGTATTTTTTTTTAAATCTGTGGATTAGTTTATATTAATCAAGTGGCTCTAGTAGAGAGAATGGGCGTAATTAATTGGAAAATTTTTTGTTACTATCGGCATATGTATGTAGCACAAGTGTAGAACGGTTCGGCGTTTTTAGGAAGACTAAATTTTGTGGATACATAGATGGGGTTTAACAGCAGTAACGGGATGGGTGCTATGTGCCAATCAAGAGGGGAGTGACCGAACCTTGAGGGTTTGCATTTTGAAGGAAGTGGTAATTTTTGTGAGGATTTCCAGAAGGAAGGTACGTATTTTCTACCCAAAAGGTGTTTACTATGGGAATAGTGGATAATAGTTTTCTAGCAAAGGTGGTTCCTCGAGAAGTGAATTGCTGAACGAGTTTCAAAGGGTAATTCGTGAATATGGGTGTTTTTTGAGCGAATATGGGGGGGGTTCATGTTAACCTTAGGGGTAATGTAAAGTATTTGACAAGCGTAAAAATGGGTTTAGTTGGAGAAAAATGGGTAGATATGTAGTGTGAGGGGTTTCCAAAGGGTAATTGTAAGGGTTTCAAAGGGTAATTGTAAGGGTTTCCAAAGGATAATTGTCAGGTCCCAAATGGTTTGGGACTAAAGGGTAAGTTGTTAGGCGTGTTGACTGAAGGTAGAGGTTGTCAATTGGATTTGAGTCGTGTGGATTCGTTCATGACGTGAAATGGTGTGTATAGTAGTTTTTTGAGGGCGGATTAATGCATATAATTGGCCGTAATGTGTTTAGTAGGAGGTTCTAAAGGGTAATTTGTGCTGTGGTATGGCACGTTGCAAATTCTCGTAGGCAGGGTATTTGTTTGTAGCGGGTGTGGTTGTTGGCAAAGATAATGGTATAAGTGATTATTCACTAGTGTGAAGTATGCTGAAGTAGGTCTAAAGCATGGGTGGACATTTTTGGAGAAGGGATCGGATATTCAAAGTGTAATAAGGGTCGTATTGGGTGGTTTCAAAGGGTTTAGATTTATATATATCGGGTATAGTGGATTGAGGTGTTAAGTTTTATTTAGTGGGTTTGTTCATTTCAATTTGGCCTAATTGCAATCTTTCTAGAATAGTGTGGAAATTTGCATTTTGGCTATGGGGTAAATTGTTTACCCTTCTACAAGTTTGGTGAATTGCTAAAATGGGGTTTAGTGTTTTTCGGGGTCTCGGAAATAGTTTCTCTTTTTTTTCCAATTCAGTGTCATTCACCATTGACTTCAATTACTTCTTTGACTCCGCGTTTTCTCATGTAATTTTGATAGAGTGCCTTGGCCCTAGAAATGTTTTTTTCAAAGGATGCTTATAAGGTGTTTCTCTACGACTATGGATAGATTGTATTCGAGGGGTTCCTGCCAATATGGGTAGAAATTTCTATGAATTAGGTCGGTGCATAATTGTGGTGAATATATTTAATTTATAGTTATTAAAGTTATAGATAAATAAAAGTAAATCTTCTTTGTTTAAGCTACAAATGAGGGACTTGTTGTGTAAGAGAAGGGTTGATATTGTTTCGAGTAGCAAATGTTGGTTAATGAGGCTACGTTGAGGGAGATTTCTAGAAGGGAATATGTTCAAAGGGTTGAAGTAATGAGGGGTTATTCTGCTGGATTCGTTTATAAATGGGGCAGTATAGGTTAGAATTGAGGTTGCTGACAAAAGATATTTTGTGCCGAATTGATGATGCTATGGTAGGCGGAGTAGTGCTACGCCATCCTGAAAGACACAGAAGGTGAGTGGTATTTTTGCGGTTGGTTATGAAGACGAGTTAGTGCTTTTGAAACCTTCAGTTCGCAGCTCCTGGGTTCTGATTCAGTAGTCGTTTACGGTAGGGATTGGGCTGAAGGTTTCGCTGAAGGGGATGTCAATAACAGGGTAGTTTCTTTATGGGGGTTGGATATCCAAAGGGGGTAGTTTTGGGATGAGGAATTAGCCAGAAAGAGGTTACAAGTCTGAGTGCCATGTCAAATCAGGGTTAGATAAATTGAGAGTGATAGAGTGAGAGACTTCTGTCGAGATGAGGGTTCCATAAGTGTATAAGGTTGCTGATGATTGATGGCGTTTCAAAGGGTAATTGTAGAAGGGGAGTCATGGGTTTCGGTAGAAGGGTTGGTACAGGTGTCGTCTATGTAGAAGAGGAGGGGATTCTAAGGGCAGTGTAGAGTCTGGGGAGTGTGTCGGTTGTTCTGAAAGAAGGCTTTATTATTTGCTTAGGATGAGCCAGTGGGGTTTACCAGAGCTTGTGTTAATGATGGATCCTGAGGGGTTTCGCAAAGGGTAATTGTGAGGGGTTTTCCAAAGGGTAATTGTGAGGGTTTCAAAGGGTAATTGTGAGGTGGTTCTACCAAGGGCTTGTAGGTCATAGTGGACCATGGTGTGATTTTGTTGAGTGGGGTTGAAAGGGTAGATTGTAGGAATAATGAGAGTAGGCGGGAGTTTGATCAAATGAGTAGAATTTTCATTATGTCGAGTGGAATGGATGTAGTGGTTTGTTGTTGTTCCGGGCAAGGGAAAGATTTGTAGAGAGTGCTTTCAACAAGGGTAACTTCGGGTAATTGTGTGAGAAGGAGGCATTCGCCTGATAGCAACGGACTTTGGGTGGACAGAAGTAAAGGCTCATTTGTTGCATGAGTTGAAGAGCGATGTTTTTGTCGAGAATGGTAGTGATCATTTGGTTACAAGGCGTAATTGTAAGGGGTTAGAAGAGGGTATTGTAAGGGTTCAAGGGTAATTGTAAGGGGTTCAAAGGGAATTCCAAAGAATTCTAAAGTATAATTCTGAGGGGTTCCAAAGGATAATTCAAAAGGGTTATAATGGGTACTTCTGGAGGGTTCCAAAGTGTAATGCTGAAGATTTCCAAAGGGTGATTCTAAAGGGTTCCAAAGGGTAACTTCTATAGGTTGTAATGGGTAATTCTAAAGGTTGTGATGGGTAATCTAAAAAGGGTTATAATGGGTTAAATTCTAAAGGGTTACTAATGGGTAATCTAATGGTTGTAAGGTTAATTCTAAATGGTTATAATGGGTAATTCTAAAGGGTTGAATGGCAATTTTAAAGGGTTATAATGGGTAATTTTAAAGGGTTAAATGGTACGGGTTATATGGGTAATTCCTAAAGGGTTATAATGGGTAATCTCAGGGCTTATAATGGGTAATTCTAAAAGGGTTATAATGGGTAATTGGCTAAAGGGTTATAATGGAGTAATTCTCAAAGGGTTATAATGGGTGATTCTAAAGGGTTATAATGGGTAATTCTAAAGGGTTATAATGGGTAATTCTCCAGGGTTATAATGGGTAATTCTCCAGGGTTATAATGGGTAATTATCCAGGGTTATAATGGGTAATTCTACAGGGTTATAATGGGTAATTCTTCAGGGTTATAATGGGTAATTCTAAATGGTTATAATGGGTAATTCTAAAGGGTTATAATGGGTAATTCTTCAGGGTTATAATGGGTAATTCTAAAGGGTTATAATGGGTAATTCTTCAGGGTTATAATGGGTAATTCTAAAGTATAATGCTAAAGGTTTCCAAAGGGTGATTCTAATGGGTTTTGGTCATTTCTCGTCATAGTAAATATGCCACCGCTTTCTTCAGTCATGGATGCGATTTATTTATTAAGAATTTTTTTTTTTTTAATGGGATGATATTGATTTGTAAGTTGTAAACAAAGAACTGAACATGGTTTTTAGTTCTAATAATTTTTACCTTCGCAAACTTTGTTGCGAAGGTTATGTTTTGATCGCTGTGTATTTATTTATTTATTACCTGTGAATATGTGTGTTTGTTTGTTTGTTTTATCGCATAACTCCAAAAGTATTGAACTGAATCGCACAAATTTGGTGGGATGATGTTATTATCCGAGACCATTTGATACATTTTGGAGCGATCGGGTCAAAGGTCAAGGTCAAGGTCATGAAAAGGTCAAAATCGTCTTTTTACCATAGCGCGGTCAATTTGTATCCAATTTGCATGCAACTAATGCCAAAATGTTCAGAATTCAAATGCCCCATCTTGTGATGTGTGACATGACACAATGACGTAATAACCCTTATTAGCGGTTGGGAGTCAAAGGTCAGGGGGGGTCACGACATTGCAAAATGTGCGGTTTTAGTCATAACACGGTCAATTCTTATCCGATTTGCATGAAACCAACACCAAAATGTTGACTGTTCTGTTCCCCACACTCTAATACCAATTACAAAATTAAGAGTACAAAGGTCAAGGTCGAGGTCATGAAAAGGTCAAAATCGTCATTTTGCCATAGTGGCGGTCGATTTTTATTCCAATTTGCATGCAACCAATGCCAAAATGTGTGAATTCAATGCCCAATCTTGTGATATACGATATGACACAATGACGTCATTACCTTTGTTAGCGGTTTTGGTCAAAGGGCAGGGTCGTCAACGACCTTTATTATCATAGCCGGTCAATTCTTATACAATTGCATGTAAGTAGATTCAAATGTTTAGAATTCAATTCCCTACCTGTGATGTGTAATATTTGATTTCTCATAATATGACCAGTTGTCATCAGATTGACTTGACACCGACACCCAAAAAGGTCAGGGAGTTCATACAGAAATTGTACAATGTACGTGAACTCAGTGTCAAACAGCAGGAAATTTAATGTTTTTAAGCCATCATAACACATGTGAGATGGCAGATTGGTATGTGATTAAATACCCTCACAATCAACGGTTTCTGGGGGGGGGGGGGGGCAAAATGTAGCGTTGGCGAAGGTATGCGCTCGACTGAGTGGCCCGTTCTAGTTTGAGCTGTAAACATGGCTGGTAGCACCCATAAAAATTCAGAAAACCTCCCTGGTCATTGTGTCAACTGTGTGACGTCATCACCAGTATAGTTGTCTCAGCACTCAAAAGATAATGGCTGCACAACTCACTTTCAGACTCGTCAGAAAGTGAATTTATGAATAATCTCTGTAAAGAATCCCCTGATTATGACGAGACAAAAATCATGACATTGAAGGTGCTGTTATGACCATACAGGATGAACCTGAGGTGGAAACGGGGATGACATCATTCATGATATACCTGGCGTTCACACAATTGGGAATGTCAAAGAGAGACTTGGCAATAACAACTGGTAAGTGTAAATCATACAGTTAGAACGTGGTAAATGTGGAGTTTGTTGGTATTTGATGTAACATTTCAATGTAATTCTTGTAGTCATGATGCGCTCACTTAAAAGCAAAGGGTAAACAATTGTGGACACCAGTGGCACGACTTATTACCATGCTGGATGGGACTATCCTCACAATGTACACCTACTGAGTGATGATGTACAACGTTAATTACCACTGATTGAACATAACTGTTACAACGCCCCGGCAAACAGTTCGCTACTTACCCTCAGTTTCTGATGCTTTTCTGACCTTTTTCTTCCTTTCCATTAGATTACAATGATCTCTAAATTTTCATGGGGGATCACATCGGCTTTCAATCGCTTCAAATGTTTCTTTAGTCGTGATGTGATTCGGGTGTTTCTACGTTAAGCTTACTTAGGCCGCACGTAAACCCCATCTCAGAAGGAAAAGTGTTCTGAAGAAGATTTAGCAGGTCACTTGATGATGACGTAATCCTATTGGCATTTTTGGGGCACGGGAGCAATCGAGCTTACAAAGACACAAACAAATAAAAACATTAAAATCTTCGTTTAAGATATTATTCAAGAAAGAAACAATGATAAGTGTTCAGTGAAGCCATATTTATTCATTAAACCAAACGTGAATTTCTCTTCTGTGGACCTTTGATGTACACTTACAGGTTGTTGTATCTGTGGATATTATATTATTATTAATTTTTTTTCTTAATTGATGAACATCATTAGCACTCTTAAGATGCATTTGGCCCTTCCGGTCTCGTATGAATAAGGATGATGACGAAAGATATGAGACCAGGCTGGTGTTTGTGTGTGTTTTTTGGTGTGTTCTCGTTGTGATTTGGTGTATCGGTGGCTCTTTAAGGAGCCAGTAATACAACATCGGTTATGCCGTTGTAATTGTTGGTGTTTATACGTGTCACTCCTTTCAAACTGCTCGATAGTTTTTGCTGCTTTTGAAAGAAGCTGATAAAACGTGTAGTCTGGGATGTTTGAATGTTCTAGTTCATGTGGTGTGGTTTGCTTGTTGCTCATTTATAAGGTTATTTGTTATTTGATGTGTGAAAGAAGTTTGTTACAGATGCTTTGTTGATGTCTTTAAAAAAAAAAAAAATATTCACCCTTTCTTTCTCTTTCTCCCTTCCCTCTCAATTGCATATTCTCCTCCACTCCCATTACCTCTTCCCTCCTACTCTCTCTCCCCCTCCCCTTCTCTCCTCTCCCCTCCCCTTTCACTTGCTCTCCTCCCTCCCCTCCCCTTTCTCTCCTCTCCCCTCCCCATTCTCTCCTCTCTGCTCTCTACCCATTATCTCTCTCCCCTTCTCCTCTCATTTGCTCTTCAATTTGGTGTGTTCCATTTGCACACCAACTACAGGCTTTTTCTCATCGACTTTGGTTTGCAAAA
Source organism: Eptatretus atami (assembly GCA_035128595.1). Classification (NCBI taxonomy): domain Eukaryota; kingdom Metazoa; phylum Chordata; class Myxini; order Myxiniformes; family Myxinidae; genus Eptatretus; species Eptatretus atami. The sequence continues at coordinate 117,804,025 of CM068963.1, forward strand.
AAGTACCGCGACAAACCGCACGCGACAGCACATCCCATACCGGGAGGACAAGAACCTAAGGGGACGGCTCGCTACGCTCATCAACGCGCACCTGGGCATTGAGCAGAGGTACGTGTCATTGTATTTGTGTTTGATGTGGCCATTCTTGTAGTTAACGCTTGTCCTGCTGGGAACATGGAATGAGCTCATGGTGCTCTTACAGCAATGAAAGTGTGACACTCTGATTAGTGTTCCTCGATGTTGTTGTGCCTCGGATTGCCGGTGTGAAATGAGCATGCAGTTTGTTCTCTAATATATTGTTACGAATTTGGAAATTCGATTGCACACAACATTCAGCGTTCCTTAGTCAGCTATTCGTAATGTTGTTCTCCTAGAATAGCTCACGTTCATTGTTTAAATGTTCAGAAATCGATTAGATGCGCTGCGGATCAATTTAATAGTTAGGGAACGAACAATGGAGACATCCCTCCCCCTCTTCTGCGAAGAGGAAGAAGAACCCTGCCTCCCGTGACTCATGATGTCAACACTCCCTCCCACCCGTGGTTGAGCGGGGGATGGAGCACGGGGCATGAGTCATGAGTCACGCCGGGAGCGGGGGAAGGCGGGAGAAGGATCGATTAGATGCGCTGCGGATCGATTTAATAGTTAGGGAACGAACAATGGAGACATCCTCCCCTCTTCTACGAAGAGGAAGAAGAACCTGCCGGAGATCTTTCTTCTGTTTGTTTCGGAGTATGGTAAGTAAGCTTTTTGCTTCGGCAGAGAGTAGTTGCTCAGCAGACTTCGGGTCCTGTTTGGCTTGGGTTAGGGTTGAGGCCTTTGGAAGCTTTTGCTTCTGCAGAGGAGTTGTTCAGCAGAGGCTTCAGGTCCTGCTTGATTGGTTAGGGTCGGAGGCTTTTGAAAGCTTTTTGCTTTCAAGCTGCTTGTTTGGAAGAAAGTTAAGCCGGTTGCTCGGCTCGAGCTGCGAGTGGTGGCTTCTTCTTCTTCTTGGTTCGTGGAGCTTCTTTGTTCTCCATTTTGGTTCCCGGCTTGGTGCGACCATCGACCTCTTCTTGGAGGTGGATCCTCGGGGAAGCAACGCATCGTCTCACCAGCACGTGTTGAGAAGTGCGGGAGGATTCGCGGGAGCTCGAAAGCATCACGTTCACGGCGATTGGGTCAGCTCGCTCTTGCTGGAGCCGGTCCGAGCAACTTGAAGACCACACGAGGTGGAGAGGTCGAGATAGGTTCTGGGTTTCAGCTCACCTGTCCTCCGAGCTGGAGCTCGTTATTAAAGGCCTCTGCCACCATTTCTTGGGTGTGTGTGTGTGCGTACGTGTGTCCGTGGGCCGTCTAAATAAGTAGGAACTGCTGTTAAGTGCAAGTGACTGTACATAATAAGTAGACGGTTGTAGTCTTGTCTTGCTCGGTCTTGTCCTACCCCATTCATTGCATGCTTGTATATATCTGCATTGCTTCTTTGACCGTATATGTGTGCAAATAAATGTCCTTGTGTGAATGTTAACCTGTTTGTTGCGTCCATTCCCTCATCTGAACTGCCGTATTGAGATCAGAATAAATAGTTGGTTTTCTTAATACCTGGTAAAGTGATCGGGTCCAATGGGACTGCGCGATAATACCCCGCTCGTTATCCCAAAAGGAACGGAGCTGCTTAAGCGGCTAGTTTCCAAGCGCTCCCGTTGAGGTACAATCTCTCGTAACCTACCCGCGCGAATATTAGGTAAATCGAAGATTTGGCAGATCGACCCTGCAGCGCGCGGGTAGAGTGCGGACAAGGTTGTGGTGTGGTTACAAACACACCCGTGGCTGGTTTCCGGCGTTGATCGGAAGCCGTGACTGGATTGTCCGTTCGGTGGCGAAGCGACCGCTATGGTGAGACGCGGTCGTTCGCACGCCGGTGGGTGGAAATCTACAAAAATATGTTCATTGGATATCTGAAATATTGTGAAACTGATGGTTATCATGGAGTACAGCAGTGAAGTGCTGTAGTCCATATGTAAGCTCTCCAGATGTCGGGGCGTGCTGGGTCCTTCGTCATCAAAACATCTGAGCTGCTCACCCATGTTTCTTGGGTGCGGCAAGCGTTGCTTGGCATTCAATTGCTTTCCTCCAAATGATAGATTGCAGAGTTGCCTGTCATTTTCTGCCCCCTTCTGACAGAATAACCAGTGTCGAACGGCATCTGCTTTGGAACCAGCGTTTTCATTCTTTGTGTGCACATTGCACAGAAAAGCTTCACATCCCAAGATGGTGTCTTCCACACGTGTAGTATTTTTGTGCAACTTAGACGTGCCATTCCGATGCTGTTTGCTCCTACATTGTGTCAAAAGATTTCTTCTTGTCAATCCCAACATTCAACTGGTCGAATCACAACCCGGTCAGTGCATGGACTGCAGCATAGCATCACACAAACAGACCCAACGCGGCAGCCACCTTGGGCATGGGGACGTATCTTAGTTTGTCCTTAATACCAGTATGGAACCACAGTTCATCAGAAACAAGACTGTCGAAGTGTGCAATACACAGTGAAGCCACATCAGTCAGGGGAATGAATCGCTATCCTTCTTGCATCATGATCTGCATGCTGCAGTATTCTGGTATCGCTTGCTTGCTTGTCGTCTGATGCTAGCAGTACCAATTCTCACATCCCTCTTTTGTCATTGACCACCCGTCTTCCGTCCTGAAGCCACCACCAAGAACAATTTGCCTGTCCCACTGGCAGATTCTCTTGTTCCATCTGGCACCAACGATCAGCTATGAATGCATCGAATTGATTTGTTTCTTTGGATCTGCAATGTATTGTTGCGAATTCGCGCCCGCCGGCGTGCGAACGGCCACGTGACTCGAATCGCGGACGTCGCCCCACCGGATGGACAATTCAGTCATGACCCTCCGACTATCGCCCGGAGCCAGTCACGGTGGGCCTTTCGACCTCACCACAACTCGTGCCAATCGGCCACCCGCGTAGGATAGGGTTTCGCCAAACTCGACTACCTAAGTACCCACGGGATGGTAAACCGGGCGATCGTACCTCGCCGCAGGTCGACTCCGGACACGAGCCGCTTGCGCGCGCCCGTTCCGTGCTATCGGGATAATCGGCGGTGTATCGCCGCCCTGGACGGTTCAGAATTAATTACGGGCGTATCAGCCCTACGAACCCTTTCCTGATGCAAGATGGAGGGTCAAACAAGGAACAGGACGCAGCGAAACGGGACAAGTTCAACACAAGGCACGTTTATTTCAGCACAGACCAGCACGGAAAGGCACGTAATTTACTAGCCATACAAAGCTTAATGCACATAAGCAATTAAACCAAAGAAACGATGCAGATGCTACAACCAATACGCGTACATGACACGGCAACACTTAAAACATGTTTATTTACTTCCCTTTGGGCGTCGAGTCCTCTCTCCCACGTCCGTCGACGTGTCGCGCCTGGCCGGACTCCGTGCCCTGGCGGGTAGGCGATGTCCTCTCCGGGGCCGTGCCTCGCGCCGGCACGTGTTGCCGCTCGACGCCACGGGAGGGGGTTTTCGGCGCTAATCCAGCCGCGGATGAAGGGGGGGGGGGGAAAAACGTTGTTGCTCGAGTCCGCGGTGTGGGGAATGGCAGAGACGCTCCGTTCCCGCAGCGGGGTCTCGGGAAATCGCACCACAAGAAGAATCAGGCCAGCGGCCAGCCACGAAGAGGAGAATGAAGACGAAGTTTAGCAAGAGCACCCAAAGCGCTCGCCCGTGTCCGACTTTTTCGCGCGGGACTCCGCCCTATTCGCTCCGCCCCGTTTTCGGCCCCGCCTCCCTCGAGCTTCTCTGGGAAGCTTCTCGAAGGGGGCGGGCCTCACGTTCCCCTCCACCCGCTCGTCCGGGGGCCGAGAAGTCAGTTTTTGGCTCTGGCCGAGCATTACTTCCAAATCAGGCCCCTCCTTTACCTGACCTCTTGACTTGACCGCATCGCTTTCCTCACTCCTAAAGCGTGGGGAAGTCAGACGGGAAAACAGCGGGAAAAGCCGCACCCGAGCGTCCTTAGTTGGGTTTTTGTTTGTCCCGCGGAGATCTAACCGCATGGAGCTTTCGAATGGCGAGTGCGAAAAGATGTGTAGGCGTAGATGGGGAAGGTGGCATGATTGCAGTGTGGTTGGCGCGTTGATGGGGATGGGTGGTTGTTGTTGAAAATGTTGTGTTTGAAAATAAAGATTAGGAAAAAAGAAAAACGCCTAACTCAAAGGATCGCAGCCCCATGGATCACTGAATTCCCTCTATACAATGGGTTTGGGCTAACTACACATGCACCTATCCAAGATATCTCACCTACGGTCCTGAATGGTGTTTGCGATTTCCAGCAGCGTAACAAGTATTTTGACCACGTTCGGAATGCGGTGTTGCGCGACCTTTGATTTTTGACTCCAAAACCCATGGAGCTCCTCATTTTGCTCGCTTTCCAGCCTTAATCGACTTGGTCGTGCACTGGTCGAAAACTTACATCAACCACGCGTACACCCGTTTTTCCTAAAGGGGGCATTATATGGTTGTAGTGTTTGGTACCAGTAACACCAACAGGAGGACGTACCACCAGCTTCACATCTAACCCATGGACGCTCCTCATTTTGGCTCGCTTTCCAGCTTAATCGACTTGGTAGTGCACTGGTGAAACTACATCAACACGCGTACCCCGTTCCTTTCCTAAAGGGGGCGTTATATGCGTTGTAGTGTTTGTAAGCCAGCAACCACAGGATGACGTACCACCAGTTCCAACATCTACCAAAGCCAGAATTATCAAAGTGCGCTTACATCTCCTGAGTTGTGGTGGAGAGAAAGAGAGAACACTAGCTCCGACAGCAGAAACATTTTGTCTGTTTTTATCTTGCCAAACGAAGTTTTGCAAGATATGTTAGTCATCTTGTTTTTTTTTGTTTGTTTGTTTTAGGCCTTTTTTTTTTTTATTTTTTTTTTTGTCTGTATACGTAATAAAACCTTCTGCAGAGCACAGTTATCATTTGGAAATTTTTGTAACTTCGCATATCAGAGGCCTATAGAGGTCCCTTTCAGCGACAAAATTTTGAACAACGTCAGGTCAAAGGTCCAGGTCACTTTGTCGCAAATCAGGGGATCGACGAAAACCTTATTTTTTTGAGGTAAATTTGATCGGATGCGTCCTTCCAAAACTTCCAATGGGAATATAGTTCATGGTCTGACGCTCAGGCTGATTAATTTTTTGTGGTGATTTGGGCTTGACCTCATATGTTTTTTTTTGTTTTTTTTTTTTTTGTCTGTAATCACGTATAAATCACCTCTGCAGAGCACAGTTATCATTGGAAATTTTTGTAACTTTCGCATATCAGAGCCTTAGAGGTCCCTTTCAGCGCACAAAATTTTTGAAGGTCAAGGTCAAGGTCAAGGTCACTTTGGTCGCAAATAGGGGAGTCGACGAAACCCTTATTTTTTGAGTAATTTAATCGAATCGTATCCAAACTTTATGGGCAATGTATATGGTCTGGCGCTCCGCTGATTAGTTTTGTGGCGATTGGCCTGAACTTCATGGTTAGCGCTGAGGTCAAACATATTTGAACCCAAGGTAATTTTCAAAGTTTTAGGAACATCATCCGTAGTAGTACACCTAAATTGAACACCTGATGAGTGCTTTCTAGATATGTCAGCTTGAGACATTTGAACGTCTTTGGTGACGTTATGAGGCAACACATATTTTTCATGTATACTTCTTGTAGAAGCTTCTCAAATCCAGAATCTCTCGTAGGCAGATATCCCTCAAGGAGTCGCTCCTGGTGGATGCAGCTCTGTTGCACCTCAGTGGACCTAAAGAAGTCACACGTGGTCACCTTTTGGCAAGATTACGGGTCACCTAAGGGTGACATTGGTTTATTACTTAGAAATTAAAGATTTTCGTAGTATTTGATGACTACCGTTTCTGTTTGTTTGTTTGTTTGTTTGTATGTTTGTTACTTACGAAATCTTTTAGATTTCGGTAAGTATATTGATGACTAATAAACCGGTTTCCTGTTTGTTTATCTTGAAAACGAAGTTTTTGCAAGATATTTAGTCCGTCTGTATGTTTTTTTTATTTTTTAATTATTTTTTTGTTTGTTTTGTTGTTTTGTCTGTAACACGAAAAAAAAATTCTGCAGACCACAGTTTTCATTGAAATTTTGTAACTTCGCATATCAGAGGCTAATAGAGGTCCCTTTCAGCGGCATAAATTTGAAAGGTCAAGGTCAAAGGTCAAAGGTCAAGGTCAAGGTCACTTGTCGCAATCAGGGAGTCGACGAAACCCCTTTTTTTGGAGTAATTTTGATCGGATCGTCTTCAAACTTCATGGGAATATAGTTCATGGTCTGGCGTCGCTGATTAAATTTTCGTGGCGATTGGCCTTGACTTCATGGTTACGCCTAAGGTCAATCATATTTGACCCAAGGTCAAATTTTTCAAGTTTTAGGAACATATCGTGTAGTAC
>CM068963.1:117825727-117840535 GCA_035128595.1 Eptatretus atami
CTAGCTTACTCCGGTTGAACCGAATGATGTTATTGGCAGTGTATTTAGTCCTGTGTTTAGTCAAACAAGGCTTGGCAAGAGTGGTTAAGAAACTGCCTTCATTCAGATATAATCACCTTAAACTAGAGGGGGAGCACTCGGTAGAGTTGCAAAACCTCGCCGCCATACTGTCCCGTTCACTCAAGTGAACCTGGTATCCTATTCATTTCAACTTTGACGTCAACAGTGCTCACAGAGTTATAGTTGCAACTTTCCCTTTTACTTTTAACTTTTACATACTCAATTCATTCGTCATAACTAGATTCCTTGAGACAGAATTGATTTTACGTGGGTATATCCACTGTAAGTTCCGAAAATCAGCCTCCGCAATTATCATCATTTTGGGCACCTGTTTTTTGTGGAATCTCCTTATAACATGATAGAAATGCAAAAAACAACAATGTTCGCATTTTGTTGAAAAACAGTTGCACAAATTTTTCTTGAAATTATTTCGTTCATCCCCTTTTTTTTTTCTCTAACAATTTTGTATTTTATTTTGTTGGACATCACTTAAAACAATGTAGATAAGCAAAAAATATATATTTTTTCAAAATTGGCCAAACAACGGATCCAACACTCTAATCGGGAACCACGATTGAATAACTAAACTAGATCGACGTGCATGTAGAAATGCCAAAAAAAAAAAAAAAATCTAAAAAATTTTTTTTTTCTCTTACCACAATTCTTTTATCTTAGGGGGGGGGGGGGGTTGAAGTAATTCATTAAAACATGTTAGAATGCAAAAACACAAAATTCAAAATTTTTTCAAATGGCACCATACACGCATATTGGACTTTGGACCAAGTCCAAAATCTAATGCAATGATCCTTGGACATACCTAATCCCCCCACAAGTTTTGTCGAAATCCGTCCGGGTTTTTCTCGTAAATACTGTTTCACAAAAACAAACAAACACAAGCAGTTCATAGACTGGTACTTACGAAATCGTCAACTTCACCTCTGAACTTTGTCTTAATAAAAGCCTGTCTCTAGAGAAAGGTAGCCGACGCAAACGCAGAAGTTCTACGATGATTCTGGTACCACCATCAAAATCGAAACTGTTCGACCTCACCGTGACCTTGACCGTTGACCGATTTGGACCAAAACTCTAATCAGCAGCTACCATCACCACTCCTGAAATCAACTGCGTGTCATTTGACATTGGTAGCTTCTTCCGTTCTTCGAGTTATGCTGTAGCAAACCATCAATAAAATCGAATTATTTGACCTCACTGTGACCTTGACCTTGCCGATTTTGACCAATAAATTTAATAGCACTAGCCCATCAACCCTCCTGAATACACGTGATGTAATTTGACATTGGTAAGCTTCTTCCGTTCTCGAGTTATCGTGGCCTACAAACAAACAAACAAACATACAAACAAAAAGCAGTCATAGACGGTACTTACGAAATCGTTCAACTTGAGCCTTCCTGACCTTTGTCTAATAAAAGCTGTCTCGAGAGAAGGCGCGCTATGCGAAACGCAAACCAGGAGAGTTTCTAACGAGTGATTTCTGGCTACCCAAACCATCAAAAATCGAATGTTATGACCTCACGTGACCCTTGACCGTTGACGCGATTTTAAACCAAGAATTCTAATCAAGCACTAGCCATCACCTCCTGAATCACCGTGGTGTAATTGACATTGGTAGCTCTTTCTCACGTCTCGAGTATTCTGTACCAAACCATCAAAAGATCGGAATATTTGACCGTCACGTGCCTTGACCGGTCTGACCGATTTGACCAAAATCTAATCAGTCACTAGCCATCACCTCGCTGAATCACGTGGTGTAATTTGACATCTGTAGCTTCTTCCGTCTCGATTATCGTGGCCTACAAACAAACATTACAAACCAAACATAACAAACAACATACAAAACAAACAAAACAACAAACAAAACACGAACGCGTATATGCTCATCAATATACTTACGAAATTTAGATTTCGTAAGGTAACAAAACAATACAAACATAAATCACAACAAACTAAGCCAGTCATAGACTGGCCAGTACTTACGAAATCATCAAAACTTGACCTCTGACCTTTGCTATAAAAGCATGAATCAGTCAGAAGCCCAAGGGAGCTTGAATTCTGATATTCATTGTGGGTCTACGATTTTACATGTGGTTTGCAGATAATGACGTCCCAGACAAAGAACTAGATTTCTTATAAAAATTCCATTTTTTTTTATTTTTTAAAGTGATTCAGTACCAGCAGATATTCCAGATAATAGGTGTATTACTTTTTCAGAAAGATCTTGATAAAAGACTTATTATTTATTATATATCGTAGGTTATTCATCGCGTGTTGCCAGAATTTCGACAAACCAGTAGTTTCAAGCGTCCTAAGCGATCGCAAAAACCGAAGACAAAATTAAAATCGAAGATTAAAAAACTCGTAACGTCGAGCGAAGCAAAAATACTGCCATTTCTCCACGCATTAAAACCTAACGTCACCAACGAAGCGGGGGTCTCTCCCTTCCCCCTTCCTTCCCTCTTTCCCTTTCTCGAGCGCACTGCATCATGGGACGATCCGTGACGCTTCGAGTGAAAGTATTTTTATACCATATCATTAAAACGTCTCCAAAACATGCCGATTTTTACCAGAATTTCGACAACCGAGTTTAAGAGTCCTAAGCGTCGCAAAACGAAGACGAATTAAAATCGAAGTTAAAACGAACTCGGTAACGTCGAGCGAAGCAAAATATCTCCATTGCAAAACCTAATAGATCACTCAACGCGCGTCTGCTCGTGCGCACTGCATCATGGGACGACCCCGTGACGTCTGCTCGAGGCGCACTGCATCATGGGACGACCCTGACGTCTGTCGAGCGCAATGCATCATGGGACGACCCTTGACGCTTCGAGTGAAATTTTTTTTATACAATCTTTAAAACGTCCCGAAAACATCCGATTTTTAACCAGAATTTCGACAACCGAGTTTAAGCTCCTAAGCGATCGCAAAAACCGAAGACAAAATTAAAATCGAAGTTAAAACGAACTCGTAACGGTCGAGCGAAGCAAAAATCTCCATTTCTCCATGCAAACCTTAATGTCAACTCAACGACCGCGTCTGCTCGAGCGCAGTGCACATCGGACGACCCGTGACGTCTGTTCGACGGCGCTACTGCATTCATTGGGACGACCCGTGAACGTCTCCGATGCGCAAATGCATCATGGACGACCCTTGACGCTTGATAGTGGAAATATTTTTTATACATCTTTAAAAACGTCTCCATAAACATCCGATTTTTATCCGAGAATTTCGACAGACGCGAGTTTTTAAGCGTCCTAAGCCGATCGCAAAACGAAGACAAAATTAAAACGAAGTAAAACGAATCTCGTAACGTCCGAAGCAGCAAAAAATCTCATTTCTCATGCAAAACTCTAATGTCACTCAAACACGAGCGTTGCTCGAGCGCAAATGCATCTTATGGGACGACCCGTGACGTCTCGCTCGAGCGCAATGCATCGATGGGACGACCCGTGAAACGTCTGCTCGACCGGCGCACATATCGCACTCATGCGGCACGACCCTTGACGCCTTCGAGGAATATTTTTTATTCATCTAAAACGTCTCAAAACATCCGATTTTTTACCACGAAATTTCGACAACCGAGTTTTAAGCATCCGAAGCGATCGCAGAAACACGAAACAAAAATAACAATCGAAGTTTAAAACGCAAACTCGTTAACGTCAGCGAAGGCAAAAATACTCAATTACTCCACGTTAATTTACGGCAATTATTGTTTGACCTACGACTGTGGACTTGACCTTTGACCGATTTTTGACCCAAATCTAATCAGCACTAGCCATCACCCTCGCTGAATCACGTGGTGTAATTTGACATGGGTAGCTTCTTCCGTTCTCGCAGTTATCGTGCTACAAACAAACAAACAAACAAACAAACGGTAGTCATCAATATACTTACAAAATCTTTAGATTGTCGGTAAGTAACAAACAAAAGCAAGACAAGCAGTCAGTAGACTGGTACTTACGAAATCATCAACTTTGCCTCTGACTTTGTCTAATAAAAGCATGAATCAGTCAGAAGCCCAAGTGGGGAGCTTGAATTTCTGAATCATTGTGGTTAACGATTTTAACACTGTGGTTTGCAGATAATGAGTCCCAGACAAAAACTAGATTTCTTTAAAAGATTCCATTTTATTTTTTTTTAAATGGTCACCCGCGCTGCCAGCAGGATATCAACACGATAATAGGTGTATTACTTTTCAGAAGAATCTGATAAAACTTATATTTAATATATATATCAGTTAATCACTGTTCCAGAATTTCGACACTTACCGGTTTTACAAGCGTCCTAAGCAGATCGCATAAAACCGAAGACAAAATTAAATCGAAGTTAAACGAACTGCGTAAATGTAGATGCGAAGCAACAAATCTCCATTTCTCCATGCAAAACCTTAATGACTCAACGATCTTCGAACTCGCTCAGGGCGACCGACGTTCTGGTCGAGCGCACTGCATATGGGACGACCCGTGACGATCTGCTTCGAGACGCAATGACGTCCACTGCGGTCGTAACTTTGTGCGACGCACTCCTCTGAGACCTGGCGCTTCGAGTGAAATATTTTTTTATACAATCTTAAACCGTCTCCAAAAACATCCGATTTTTACCAGAATTTCGACAAGCGAGTTGTTAGCGTCCTAAGCGACTCGCAAAACCGAAGACAAAATATAAATCGAAGTTAAACGAACTCCGTAACGTGGAGCGATAGCAAAAAATCTCCATTCGTCCATGGCAAAACCTTAATGTCCACTCAACGCTATCCGGTCTGCTCGACGGCAGCAATGCCCATCATGGGAAACGACCCGGTAGACGTCGCTCGATTGCTGCACCAAGCATCATGGGACGACCCTTGACGCTTCGGAGGTTGAAATCATTTTTCTTTATTTCAATCTAAATAACGTCTCCAAATACAGTTCGATTTTTACCAGAATTTCGCAACACCGAGTTTTAAGCATCCGAAGCCGATCCGCAACAACACGGAAGACACAAAATTAAAATCGAGTTAAATACGAACTCGTAACGTTCGAGCGAAGCAAAAATATCTCACATTTCTCCTCCACGTTACTTTTACGGAATTCATGTTGACTCTCACACTCGTGACACTTTGACTTGACCGATTTGCACCAAAATCTAATCAGCATAGCCATCACCCCCTGAAATCACGTGTGTAATTTGCATGGTAGCTCTTTCCTTCTCGACGAGTTATCGTGCCACAAACAACAAACAAAACAAACATACAAACAAAACAAACAACAGAAACGGTAGTCATCAATATACTTACAAAACTTTTAGATTTCGTAAGTAACAAGCAGTCATAGATGACTCTACTGAAAATCTCAACTTGCACTCTGACCTTGTCAATAAAAGCTGTCTCGAGAGAACGGTAGCGACTGCATAGACGAAGCGCCGTAATGCTGTGTCTATACACCCCCTCATTAGCAAATCTTCAGTGCAATAATACCTCCAGACGACACACCCGACAAAATCTCATAACATGCCGATTTTTACAGAATTTCGACAACCGAGTTTTAAAGCGTCCTAAGCGATCGCAAAATCCGAAACAAAATTAAATCGAAGTTTTAAAATGAATCGCCAACGTCGAGCAAAGCAAAAATCGGCATTTCTCCACGCAATTATTAATATTATTTATCAAAGTCACAAAAACCGTATATTCGGACATCCACCCAACAATCTTTACATAATCCGACAGCTCAGCGAGTCAGGCATGCCGACGATAACCTTTATTGGGATAAAAAAAATGACTTTTTAAACACCATCTTTATTGAAAAAACCGTCACCGCGCACACGGAAAACCTTAACGTGACTCAACGACGCGTCTGCTCGAGCGCACTGCATCATGGACGACCCGTGACGTCTGCTCGAGCGCACTGCATCATGGACGACCTTGACGCTTCGAGTGAAATATTTTTATTCAATCTTAAAACGTCTCAAAACATCCGATTTTTACCAGAATTTCGACAACCGAGTTTTAAGCATCCGAAGCGATCGCAAAAAACCGAAGACAAAATTAAAATCGAAGTTAAAACGAACTCCGTAACGTCGAGCGAAGCAAAAATACTCACATTCTCCATGTTAATTTACGGAATTATGTTTGACCTCACTGTGACCTTGACCTTTGACCGATTTTGACCAAATCTAATCAGCGCTAGCCATCACCCTCCTTGAATCTCGTGATGTAATTTGATCATGGTAGCTTCTTCCTTCTCGAGTTATCATGCCTAACAAACAAACAAACAAACAAACCAGAAACGGAAGGCAATCAATATATTACAAAATCTTTAGATTTCGTAAGTAACAAGCAGTCATAGACTGGTATTACGAAATCGTCAACTTGACCTCTGACCTTGTCTAATAAAGCCTGTCTATAGAGAAGGTAGCGACGCAAACCAGACGTTTCTACGATGATTCTGTACCAAACCATCAAAATCGAATGTTTGACCTCACCGTGACCTTGACCGTCTGCACCGATGTTGAACCAAAATCTAATCGCACTAGCCATCACCCTCCTGAATCACATGGGTAATTTGACATGAGCTTCTTCCGTTCTCGAGTTATCATGCTTACAAACAAACATGTACAAAAAAACAAACAGCATCATTAGACTGTACTTACGAAAATCGTCAACTTGACCTCTGACCTTGTCTAATAAAAAAAAGCTTGGGGTTTCTTTCTAACGAGAAGGTGCGAGCCCGCAAACCAGAAAGTTCTACGATGATTCTGGTACCAAACATCAAAAATGCGACATGTTTGACCTCACCGTGACCTTGACCTCTTGACCGATTTTGACCAAAATCTAATCAGCACTTGCCCATCACCCTCCTGAACACGATGGTTGTAATTTGACATTGGTAGCTTCTTCCGTTCTCGAGTTATCTGTGACCAAACATCAAAAATCGAATATTTGACCTCACCCGTGACCTTGACCGTGACCGATTTTGACCAAAATCTAATCAGCACTAGCCATCACCCTCCTGAACTCACGTGGTGTAATTTGAACATTGGTAGCTTCTTCCGTTCTCGAGTTATCATGCTACAAAACATCAAAAAATCGAAATGTTTTGACCTCACCGTGAACTTGAACCGTTGACCGATTTTTGACCAAAATCTAATCAGCACTAGCCATCACCCTCCTGAACAGGTGGTTGTAATTTGACATTGGTTAGCTTCTTCCGTTCTCAGAGTTATCGTGCCTACAAACAAACAAACAACCAAACATACAAACAAACAAACAAACAGAAACGGTAGTCATCCAATTATCTTACGAAATCTAAAGATTTCGTAAGTAACAAGCAGTCATAGACTAGGTACTTACGAAAATCGTCAACTAACTGACCTCTGACCTTTGTATTAATAAAAGCTGTCTGAGAAGGTTAGCGACGCCAAACGAGGCGTAATTGCTGTTGTCTTACAATCCCCCTCATTAGCTAATCCTTCAGTGCATAATACCTCAGATAACGCACGCGACCATAAATCTCATAAAACATCCGATTTTTACCACAGATTTCGCACAACCGAGTTTTAGCGTCCTAAGCGATCGCAAAAACCGAAGACAAAATTAAAATCGAAGTTAAAATGAACTCGTAACGTCGAGCAAGCAAAAATCGGCATTCTCCACGCAATTATTTAATATTATTTTATCAAAGTCACAAAACCGTAATATTCGCCCATCCACCAAAATCTTACATAATCCGAGGCTCAGCGAGTCAGGCATGCGACGATAAACCTTTATTGGATAAAAAATGACTTTTAAACACATCTTTATTGAAAAAACCGTCACCGCGCAACGGAAACCTTAACGTGACTCAACGACGCGTCTGCTCGAGCGCACTGCATCATGGGACGACCGTGACGTCTGCTCGACGCACTGCATCATGGGACGACCCGTGACGTCTGCTCGAGCGCACTGCTCATGGGACGACCCTTGACGCTTCGAGTGAAATTTTTTATTCAACTTAAAACGTCTTCCAAACATCCGATTTTTTACCAGATTTCGACAACCGAGTTTTAAGCATCCGAAGCGATCGCAAAACCGAGACAAAATTAAATCGAGTTAAAACGAACTCGTAACGTCGAGCGAAGCAAAAATACTCACATTTCTCCACTGTTAATTTACGAATTATGTTTGACCTCACTGTGACCTTGACCTATGACCGATTTTGACCAAAATCTTATCAGCGCTAGCCATCACCCTCCTGAATACCTGATGTAATTTGACATTGGTAGCTTCTTCCGTTCTCGAAGTTATCGTGCCTACAAAACAAACAACAATACAAACAAAAAAAAACAAGCGAGTCATAGACTTGTACTTACGAAATGCATCAACTTGACCTCTGACCTTGTCTAATAAAAGCTGTCTCTAGAGAAGTAGCGACGCAAACCAGAAGTTTCTACGATGATTCTGTACCAACATCAAAAATCGAATGTTTGACCTCACCCCGTGACCTGACCTTGACCGATTTTGACCAAATCTAATCAGCACTAGCATCACCCTCCTGAATCACGTGGTTGTTAATTTTAATTGGTAGCTTCTTCCGTTCTCGAGTTCATCTGTACCAAAACGATCAAAAATCGATTTATTTGAACTCACCGGACCTTGCCGTTGGACGATTTTGACCAAAATCTAATCAGCACTACCATCCCTCTGATCACGTGGTGTAATTTGCGACATTGTAGCTTTTCCGGTTCTCGATTATCTGTACCAAACCATCAAAAATCGAATGTATGACCTCACGTGACTTGACCGTTGACCTTTTTGACCAATATCTAATCACACTAGCCATACCTCCTTGAATCAGGTGGTGTGTAATTTGACATTGGGTAGTTCTATTCCGTTCTCTTGAGTTATTCGTGCACTACAAACAAACAAACAAACAAGACTTAAAACAACAAACAATACAGAAACGTAGTCATCAATAACTTACGAATCTAAAGATTTTCGTAGAGAACAAGGCAGTCATAGGACTGGTACTTACGAAATCTGTCAACTTGACCTCTGACCTTGTCTAATCAAAAGCTGTCTCTGAGACAGGGTAGCGACGCAACTAGCGCGTAATGCTGTGTCTTTACAATCCCCCTTCATTAGCATAATCTTCAGTGCCATAATACCTCAGATACGACACCCGACATAAAATCTCATAAAACATCCGATTTTTACCGAATTTCGACAACCGAGTTTTAAGCGTCCTAAGCGATCGCAAAAAACCGAAGACAAAAATTAAAATCGAAGTTAAACATGAACTCGTAACGTCAGGCAAAGCAAAAATCGGCATTTCTCACGCAATTATAATATTATTTTATCAAAGTCACAAAACCGTTAATATTCGACCATCCACCAAAAATCTTTACATAATCCGACGGCTCAGCGAGTCAGGCATGCGACGATAACCTTTATTGGGATAAAAAATGACTTTTAAACACCATCTTTATGAAAAAAAACCGTCACCGCGCACCGGAAAACCTTAACGTGACTCAACGACGCGTCTGCTACGCGCACTGCATCATGGACGACCCGTGACGTCTGCTCGAGCCACGCATCATGGGACACCTGACGTCTGCTCGAGCGCACTGCATCCATGGGACGACCCTTGACGCTTCGAGTGAAATATTTTTTATTCAAATCTTAAAAACGCTCCAAAAACATCCGATTTTTGACCAGAATTTCGACAACCCGAGTTTTAAGCTCCGAAGCATCGCAAAAACGAAAGACAAAATTAAAATCGAAGTTAAACGAACTCGGTAACGTCGAGCGAAGCAAAAATACTCACATTTCCCACGTTTAATTACGGAATTATGTGTGACTCACTGTGACCTTGACCTTTGGACGATTTTGACCAAAATCTAATCAGCGCTAGCCATCACCCCCTGAATCACCTATGTAATTTGACATTGGTAGCTTCTTCCGTTCTCGAGTTATCGTGCCTACAAACAAACAAACATACAAACAAACAAACAAGCAGTCATAGACTGTACTTACGAAATCATCAACTTGACCTCTGGACCTTGTCTAATAAAAGAGAATCAGTTCAGAAGCCCAAGGGGAGCTTGAATTCTGAATTCATTTGTGGTCTTACGATTTGACACTGTGTTTAGAGATAATAGAGTCCCAACAAAAACTAGATTATCTTATAAAATTTCCATTTTTTATTTTTTTTAAGTGAGTTCAGTACCAGCAGGGATATTGCCAGATATGAGGTGTATTACTTTCAGAAGAATCTTGAATAAATAGACTGTATTTTTATTATATATATCAGTTATCATCGCCTGTTTCCAGAATTTTCGAAACGAGTTTTAAGTGCGTCCTAAGCGATCGCAAAAAACCGAAGACAATTAAAATCAGAAGTTTTAAAACGAACTCGTAACGTCGAGCGAAGCAAAAATCTCCATTTCTCCATGGCAAAACCTTACAGTGACTCAACGACAGTCTGCTCGAGCGCACTGCATCATGGGACGACCCGTGGACGTCTCTCGAGCGCACTGCATCATGGACGGACCCGTGACGTCTGCTCGAGCGCAATGCATTCATGGACGGACCCTTGATGCTTCGAGTGAAATATTTTTTTATTACAATCTTAAAACGTTTCCAAAACATCCGATTTTTACCAGAATTTTGACAAACGGTTTTAAGCGTCCTAGCGATCGCAAAACCGAAGACAAATTTAAAATCGAAAGTTAAACGAACTCGTAACGTCAGAGCAAGCAAAAAATCTCCCATTTCTCCATGCAAGAACCTTAACGTCAATCAACGACGCTCGTCTGCATCGAGCGCAATTGGCATCATGGGACGACCGTGACGTCTGCTCGAGCGCAATGCATCATGGACGACCCTTGACGACTTCGATTGTGGAAATATTTTTTTATGACAATCTTAAATATCCAAAAATCGTTACAGATTCACCATTTAAGCTCAAGCGATGCAAACGAGACATAATTAAATCGATTAAAAACTTTAGCCGAAGCAAACCATTTTCGACGATTTAGCATATACTCACTGGATTGATTGAATAGGGTAAGAAGGTACGGTTCGCCAATCTCTTTCCCCACACCTCCCCCCCAGCGCGGCAAACTGACATAGATAAATTACATCGAGCAGTTAATCCCGAACTCTACCAGAGGTCGAAGACATACCCCCCTCCACCCCCCCCCCGTTAATTGGCGACACGTATTGGCGAAGGGAAACCCTTGAATATGACGAAATTTTTGACCAAATCTAATCAGCACTAGCCAATAACCACTCCTGAATCACGTGAGTGACATTTGACATTGTAGTCTTCTTCCGTTCTTCGAGTTATCGATGCCTACAAACAAACATACAAACAAACAAAACAACATACAAACAAACAAACAAACAAACAGAAAACGGAAGGCATCAATATACTTACGAAATCTTAACAAACACACAACAAACACACAAACAAACAACAGAAACGGAAGTCATCAATATACTTACGAAATCTAAAGATTTCGTAGTAACAAACAAGCGTCATAGACTGGTACTACGAAAATCGTAACTGACCTCTGACGGTTGTCTAATAAAGCTGTCTCTACAGAAGGTAAGCAACGCAAACCAGAAATTTCTACGAGATATTCTGCACAAACCATCAAAAATCGAATAGTTTGACCTCACTTGTGACCTTGACCTTGACGATTTGACCAAAATCTAATCAGCACTACCATCACCCTCCTGAATCACTGGTGTAATTTGACATTGGTCGCCTTTCTTGTTCATCGAGTTATCGTGCTTACAAACAAACAACACACACACACAAAAAAACACACAAACAGATGACGGAAGTTCATCAATATACTTACGATCTTTAAATTTCGTAAGTACAAAAACAAACAGACAGGGGTGAAAACAGTAACCTCCGTCCATCTTCGATGGCGGGGTTAAATATCAAAACGAAGCAGGGAAGACAGAAGTACTCACCTTGAATGTTTAGCCTCTGTGTTGATTCCCAACCCAACTACAAACCATCTTCTGGCACCTTGCAGGCAAGAAATGCAACGATGAGAACGCCCTCCATCATTAGAAGCTTCAAGCCGGTTCCCCTGTCTGCCTGCATATTAAAATATCTTGTTACTTGGCCAACTCAAATCAACGCCCCTGATATATTGGAGGGTTTCCCAAACAGCTGCACCCTCCGAAATGAATGTAACCATACATGCACGACTACTCATGACGACGACGAACCAGGCTGCAGAGAAAACGGCGATGTTATCAAAGAGAATCAGGAGGTCCGCCTCAGAAACCAAGAGATTTGCAGCACGAGATAAATTATGGACATGCTCGAGTTATCCACAACACGAAGCTCTTACCTGCTGCCTGAAGCTATCAATACATTACACATATAAAAAAACGTGAAACCTTGACAAATGTCACACCCCACCACACACCCTTCCTGTTGAATGTAGTGCATTAACAATTCCTTTCCAATGCCAAGTTACAATAACCCCTCCCTCATTACTCAATCACTTGATCAACTTTGCAAAGTGTTTCATTCTCAGTTCTGCATACAACTGGAGAGTTAATAGGAACAACTTCACCCCGCCATATGTTCCTGCACCACAGGAACGTGTGGGTAGTGTCTTCTACCGAGATATGGAATTGATTAAAAACTAATTCCGGCAAGTTTCCCACCGTTGACATGGTGTCCATTACACGACCTTATCTAACTAGTCCAGGAGCATGGACCAAAAATTTTGACTTCATCAACCCCGCTACATCTAAATTTTGATTGACAGGAGTGCTAAGAAGAGTCTCCTAGAACCCCAGATGGTATAAGTTTTTATCTGGAAGCCACTTTATAAAGCACGGTGTGGGGCAGGTTACATTGAAACCTTGTGTGGGGAAAACATAACCACTGATAACTTTGTCAATTTTCAACCGATTGCAGTGTTTTTCGTACCATTGTGTTTGCTTTTAATGCACAGGATAAGCAAGATACCAGATTATTAACAGTGGCTCAGAATGGGGTTCTCAGGGTTAAAAGATCATGTGACGGAATACTTCACCAAAATCACATTTCATGATTTACCAATTTAAATACAGACCACTACAGGAATATGAGCTCACCTGGACTTTAGTCAGGTGAACGTATCGATCGCAGTGTGATCATAGGTGAGTGAGTGAGTGATGAGTCGGTCAGTCAGTCCTGTTATCGCTTGAACCAAACACACAATTTTTGATGAACTTGGCCACAAGAGTTTCAGATCTAGATGCCTAACGAAAGTGTATTGACTGGATTCAAAACTACGCTCATTAAAGGGGTTTGAGCCCCCAAGATAGGTATTGCTTCCAAAACTACACACACAATTTGATGAAACCCAACACACACTTCATCACTCGTGATGTACCAAAGTTTGTCATGTATTAATCAAAATCAGGTAATATGAGAGAATCTGATGGGTTCCCCCCCCTCCCCACAAAGGATTTGGCTTCTCAGAAACGACACACACAATTCGATGAAAGGTTTCAACCTCATCACCCTGATGTACCAAATGATCATTAACAAACACATAGACGGAGATCAAGATGGCTGCGATCGAGCCTGGGGTCATGGATTCACTGGATCATGTATGTGGCACTGTCAGTACCGATTGCAGCAGGTAAAGATCCTCAGGTCCTTGGTGCTTCCAGTACTCTACTGGAACTGACTGACCTACAAGGACTGAGATGAAGATCTTTAACCGTTACCAGTCTCTTCAGAAATCCTGCCATCGCTGGTCAGACTTTGTGTACCGAGCGGTGCTGAGAGATATTCAAATGAGATTGTTACCTGTATAGTCATTGTAGTCGCTGTATGAATCTCTTCCTGACATGATCCTCCACCAGTCTCTCAGCGAGGGAGCTTCGTGAGTGGAGAAGGCAACGGATGACCGTGTGCCTCGTGGTTGCAGCAGATGTCGGCATCTCAAGGAGATGGGGATGGATCTCTCTCCTGTGTCGTGGCGCCGTTGCTGTGCCGACGTAGTTGCTTTGAGGGTTTCCATGCTTGGTGAAGCTTTTGGCCTTTATCTTCATGATTGAGAATAAGCCGATAGGAGTGATGGTTAGGGTTGTTTTGGCCTTGCTCAACACTCCCACTTGATGTGGAGCATTGGTCAAAGCAAGGACCAAACACCAAGACATCAGCCAGCCTGTTTGGGGACATATTTAGGTTCACAGAAGCCCTGGCCTGGAAAAGTTATTTTTGGAATCTGGAATTGCCCTTTACTGCAGTCGTTCATTTGTTTTCATTACGAGGTGACGCTGAAGTTATGTACTCCACATTGCGATCCGAGCAGGCTCGGGGTGACCCTCACTGGTATATAGCTGTGCATCATTGTATCGAAGAGAAATGTTCACATTTCTCACTTTGCTTTTGGTTCATTCATGAACAATGGGATTTTCGCTTTTATTCCACGTCTTAAACAGAATCGTTAAGAGATCTATCTCCCACCATGCTTTGCGATTATTATTATTATTATTATTATTATTATTATTAGTTGCAGAATAAAGTTCCTTGAGTGTGATTTGCCAATTGTGATGTGGACATCACATACCAATTAGACTTTTTTTAATACACCGACATTTACGTTGTGTGTGTGGTTGGTGTGTTGTTGTGTGTGTGTGGTGTGTGTGATGTATTAAGATGTGTGATTTGTTTTGTAAAAAGCATAGCGTTTCACATGTGTATACAAACAAAATAACTCGCATCACATTTTTGCTAAGGTTAAAAA
>CM068963.1:117850812-117868196 GCA_035128595.1 Eptatretus atami
AGTCCGATAAATCTGACGTTCTGTTGCATTTTTATTTATTTTATTCCTACTGTCGTCATGTAGCACCAGTTGAAAACAATGAAGAAAAGAGAATAATAAAAGAAAGCTACAGCACATTAGATTTATCGGACGAGTCGGACGGACGATGGATTTATCGGACTAGTCTAGACTCGAGAGTTGACAAGTACTTTGTATTAGCATGCACTTTTATGTATAAGTCAATGCGTAAGTCCCGAGGCTATTGAGGCCGTGTAATGGACGATAAATTTGTCTTTCATAGTTGTGCCAACATATTTTTCCCTGTTCATTTTATTACAGCATTTTGGCATATTGTTAATGAATAGCAAGCCAATGGAAGCAGTACCTTCACTTTAAGAATAACCCATGTATGTCGAGTGCAGCCATACCTGGCTTGCATGTATGTGGAATCGTAACCTATCCCAGCAGGTGGTTTCAAACGAACAATTCAATAAGTTGCAAAATGTGGGGTGCAGGTTTTTTCCAACATTGTTTGATTTATAAAATTATCTCTTGCGCTTGAAATGATGCATATATCGTTAGTATTTTACTTGTATGTCTCCTTTATATTTTTAATGGAAAGGTTAACAGCTCAAATTTTATGTTTTGTGTACATGGTATAGCCCTTTATTGTGCAAATGTATTGGATTTGTATACGACTATACGACAGGTAGTAAAGGGATAAATAATTGCTCGTGATGTTGTGCATACACGGTACAGAAGCATAATTTCTTGTCTCTGTGTGTGAGGATGAGGGGTTGGGATGAATAGAGCCCGTGATCAAAGTCACTGTCTTTGAAGTGGGCGCTGCAAATGACGCTTGTGTCACTGGGCTTTCCAGTTTCCCTCGTCAGCTTCACTTTAGATGTCCATATTCTCAGACGATTATCATCTTTGGGAATAACATGAAGGCTTACACCGTCTTTGCTTGTATTGCTACATCCTGCTACGATAATCTTGCAGGCATTTTCGAAAGTACGGCTAAAACTATGAAAAAATTTCGCGAAACAATCACTGGAATTAAGACGATCACAGAGATTGCACTAACATGTGCAAAATGTATTTGTACGTACTTTATAAGGCGCGCGACATCTCGACTCTCGAGTCAATCCACTCTGTGCGAGAGAGAGAGAGATGTTGGATGATTTCGTAAGTACCAGTCTATGACTGCTTTGTTTGTTTGTTACTTACGAAATCAAAGATTTTGTAAGTATATTGATGCCTTAACCGTTTGTTTGTTTGTTTGTTTGTTGTAGCACGATAACTCGAGAACGGAAGAAGCTACATGTCAATTACAACAAGTGATTCAGGAGGGTGATGGCTAGTGCTGATTGATTTTGGTCAAATCGGTCAAGGTTCAAGGTCACAGTGAGGTCAAACATAATTCCGTAAATTAACGTGGAGAAATGTGAGTATTTTTGCTTCGCTCGACGTTACAGTTCGTTTTAAACTTCGATTTTAATTTTGTCTTCCGGTTTTTTGCGATCGCTCGGATCTTAAAACTCGGGTTGTCGAAATTCTGGTAAAAAGGATGTTTTGGAGACTTTTACAGATTGAAAAAACATATTTTCCACCTCGAAGCGCTCAAGGGGTCCATGATGCACTGCGCTCGGCAACGTCACGTCGTCCATGATGCACTTGCGCTCCCGAGCAGCCCACGTCCAAACGGGTCGTCCATGATCATTGCGCTCGAGCAACGCGTCGCTTCGAGTGACATTAAGGTTCTTTGCATGGAGAAAAATGGACGATTTTTTGCTTCGCTCCACGTAGAGTTCGTTTTAAACTTCATTAAGGTTTTGTCTTCCTTTGGGCGATCCGCTTAGGACGCTTAAACAACTCTGGTTGTCCGAACTTCTGGTAAACAATGGATGGTTTTGAGACGTTTAAAAGAGAATAAAAAAATATTTACTCGAAGCGTCAAGGGTCGTCCATGATGCCATTGCCGCTCGACAGACGTCACGGGTCGTCCCATGATGCAGTCGCCAGACGTCACAAGGGTTCGTCCATTGATGCAGTGCGTCGAGCATGACCGCGTCCGTTGAGTGACATTAAGGTTTTGCTGGAGAAATGAGATTTTTGCTCTCGCTCGACGCTACGAGTTCGTTTAACTTTCGATTAATTTGTCTTCGGTTTTTGCCGATGCTTAGAAGCTTAAAACTACTCGGCTTGTCGAAATCTCTTTGGTAAAAATCGATGTTTTGGAGACGTTTTAAAAGATTGGTTAAAAAAAATTTTCACTCGAAGCGTCAAGGGTCGTCCCATGATGCATTGCGTCGAGCAGACGTCACGGGGTCGTCCCATGAAAAAACAAAATGCAGTGCGCTCGAGCAGACGTCACGGGCTCGGTCCCTGATGCAGTGCCCCTGGCAGACGCGTCGTTGAGTGACATTAAGGTTTGCATGGAGATTTTTGCTTTCGCCCGACGTTCGAGTTCTTCGTTCTAAACTTTCGATTTTTAATTTCGTTCCCGGTTTTCGCGATGCTTAGGAACTCTTAAAACCGGTTGTCGAAATTCTGGTAAAAATCGGATGTTTTGGAGACGTTTAAGATTGTAATAAAAAATACTTTCAACTCGAACGTCACGCGGTCCGTCCCATGATGAGTGCGCTCGCGAGGAAGACGCTTCGTGTTTGTGACGTTAGGCTTTAATTGCGCTGGAGAAATGGAGTATTTCTGCTTCGCCGTACGTTGCACGAGTTCGCTTTAACTTCGATTTATTTTGTC
Organism: Eptatretus atami; assembly: GCA_035128595.1. Classification (NCBI taxonomy): domain Eukaryota; kingdom Metazoa; phylum Chordata; class Myxini; order Myxiniformes; family Myxinidae; genus Eptatretus; species Eptatretus atami. The sequence continues at coordinate 117,853,555 of CM068963.1, forward strand.
TTCGGCTCTTTTGCGATCCGCTTAGCGGGACGCTTGAAAACTCGGTTGTCCGAAATTCTGGAACAGCGTGATACACTGCATATAATATAAATAATAAGTCTTTTTATATCAGATCTTCGAAAAGTAATACACCTATATCTGGAATATCCTGCTGTACTGAATCACTTAAAAAAAAAAAAAAAATGGAATTTTTATAAGAAATCTAGTTTTTGTCTGGGACTCATTATCTGCAAACCACAGGTAAAATCGTAGACCACACATGAATTCAGAATTTCAAGCTCCCTTGGGCTTCTGACTGGACTTCATGTTTTATTAGACAAACCGGTCAGAGGTCAAGTTTCGATGATTTCGTAAGTACCAGTCTAATCGACTGCTTGTTTGTTTGTTTGTTTGTTTGTATGTTTGTTACTTACGAATCTAAAGATTTCGTAAGTATATTGAATGACTTACGTTTCTGTTTTGTTCTGTTTGTTTGTTTGTTTGTTTGTCATGTTTGTTTGTTTGTTTGTTTGTATGTTGTTTGTAGCACGCATCACTGAGAACGCAAGAAGCTAAACGCATGTCAAATTTACAACCCACGTGATTCAGCCGAGGGTGATGCTAGTGCTGATCTAGACTTTTGGTCAAAATCGGTCAACGGTCAAGGTCACGGTTTGCGGTCAAACATTCGATTTTCTGATGGTTTTGGTACAGGATAACTCGAGAACGGAAGAAGCTACCAATGTCCATTAACACACGTGCATCAGGAGGCGTGATGGCTAGTGCTGATTAGATTTTTGGTTAAAATCGGTACCAGGTCAAGGTCACGGTGAGCGTCAAACATTCGTTTTTGATGGTCTTCGGTAAGCAGAATCATCGTTAGAAACTTCTGGTTTGGTTCGCTACCTTCTCTCGAGATCAGTTTTTATTAAGACAAGGTCAGAGGCCAAGTTTGACCGATTTCGTAAGTACCACGTCATGACTGCTTGTTTGTTGTATGTTTGTCTTGTTGTTCTGTAGGCACGATAATCGAGAACGGAAGAAGCTACCAAGTCAAATTAGCATCACGTGATTCAGGAGGTGATGGCTAGTGGCTGATTTAATTTGGTCAAAATCGGTCAAGGTCAAGGGTCACAGTGAGGTCAAATAATTCGATTTTTGATGGTTTGCCACAGATAAACTCGAGAACGGGGGAAGAACTACCAATGTCAAATTACACCAGTGATTCAGCCGAGGGTGATGGTAGTGCTGATTACGATTTTGGGTCAAATCGGTCACGCCACGGTCCACAGGTGGAGGTCGCACACATCGATTTTTGAATGGTCTTGTAGAATCATCGTAGAAACTTCTGGTTTGCGTCGCTCACCCCCTCTCTAGAACACGCTTTTATTAGACAAGCTTCACAGAGGTGAAGTTGAACGATTTCGTAAGTACCAGTCTATGACTGCTTGTTTGTTTGTTTGTTTGTGAACAGTATTACAGGGCGAAACTCTCGACGGATTTCGACAAAACTTGGTGGGCGGATTAGGTATGGTCAAGGATATGCATTAGATTTTTGGACTTGGTCCAAAGTCCAATATGGCCGTTATGGTGGCCATTTTGAAAAAAAATATTTGAGATTTTTGTTTTGCATTTCTACATTTTTAAGTGTTTCCAACCCCTCCCCCCCCCCCTAAAAAGAATTTGTTAGAAGAAAAAAAAAATTTTTTTAGATTTTTTTTTTTTTTTGGCATTTCCTACACTGCACGTCGATCTACTGTTTAGTTTAATTCAATCGGGCTTCGCGTAGAGTGTGATCCTCTTTTGGCCATTTTGAAAAAATATATATTTTTTTCATTTCTACATGTTTAAGTGATTTCCAAAAAAATAAAATACAAAATTGTTAGAGAAAAAAAAAGAAACAAAAACGTTCGAAATTTTGCAACTTTTTTTAACAAAAATTTCGATTTTTTTTTTTTCGCACTTCTACATGTTAATAAGTGATTTCCACTACAAAAAACACTGCAAAATTACTAATTGCGGCTTGATTGGAACTTCAGGTGGATATAACCCACGTAAAATCAAATTTTCTGTCTCATAGGATCTATTATGACGAATGAATTGGTATGTAAAAGTTAAAAGTAAAAGGGAAGTTGCAAACTATCAACTCTGTGAGCACTGTTCTGACCGTCACATTCGAATGAATAGGATACCAGGTTCACTTGAAGTGACGAGCAGTATTGCGCGGAGGTTTTGCACTTAACGAGTGCTCGCCCCTCTAGTTTAAGGTGATTATATCTGAATTGAAGGGCAGTTCTTCTTAACCCATCTTGCCAGCCTTGGTTTCAACATCAAGACTAATAAAGTGGCAATAACATCATTCGTTTCAACCGAGTAAGCTAGCGTGGCGCCGTTGCGTGCCGACGTAGTTTGCTCTGAAGGGGTTTCCATGCTTGGTGAGCTTTTGGCCTTTATCTTCATGATTGAGAATAAGCCGATAAGGAGTGATGGTTAGGGTTGTTTTGGCCTTGCTTCAACACCTCCCCTTTGATGTGGAGGCATTTGGTCAAAGCAAGGACCCAAACACAAGACATCAGCCAGCCTGTTTGGGGACCATATTTAGGTTTCACAGAAGCCCTGGCCTGGAAAAGTTATTTTTGGAATCTGGAATTGCCCTTTACTGCAGTCGTTCCATCCTGTTTTCCATTAGCAGAGCTGACCGCTGAGTTAATGTACTCCACATTGCGATCCGGGAGCAGGCTCGGGGTGGACCCTCATTGGTATATAGCTGTGCATATTGTATCGAAGAGAAATGTTCACATTTCTCACTTGCTTTTGGTTCATTCAATGAACAATGGGAATTTTCGCTTTTATTCCAGTCTTAAACAAGAATCGGTTACAGCAGATCCTAACTCTCCACCATGCTTTGCGATTTATTATCTATTCATTATTATTATTATTACTATTATTGTTCAAACAGGTCCAGTTATCGCGGCCCCCACCCTGCCCCGTAATAAAAAAATATTCCTCTTTCAATTCCCACCCTCATCTCTTGTATCTTTCCAAGCCTCGTTCCTCACTACCCTTGCACTCCTCGACCATCCTTTTTGTCTCTCCTGTCCTTCACTTGGGCTTCCTTCTCTCAATTGGCAAATTTTCTTAATTAACCACACCCTTCCCCATTCCCAGCGTAGGTATAAAATAAATGACCCCTTATCAGAATGTATTTGCAGAAATAAAGTTCCTTAGTGTGATTGCAATTTGTATGTTTGGACATCAAACATACCATTTAGACTTTTTTTAATACACCGACATTTACGTGTGTGGTGTGTGGTGTGTGTTTGTGTGTGTGTGTGGTGTGTGTGTGTGTGTGGTGTGTGTGTGTGGTGTGTGTGTGTGTAAGGCAAGCCGTTTTCACACTGTGTACCTAAAAAGACTCCATCCACATTATGCGAAGGTAAGTGGTTGGTGTGCTGTGCTGTTCCAACACACCGTTTTTGGATTCCCATGTTGATGTTATTAACATGCTTGTCATCTTCCCTCCAATTCTAAAAGCGTTTCGAAGGTGATGAAGACCGTCACTCGCTTACAGTCCCCCGTTTTTCTTGTTACCGCCGTGCTCATGAAGGAAAAGCAGGGGATTAAGGCAATCGGTTTGACGTCTGTCTTGTCTGTCCATCCGCACAACCGTCAGTTTATGATCGAGGAACAATTTGATTTAAATTGATTGTTATATTTTGAATATGAATCGGAAAACAAACCTGTAGTTTTACAATACTTTCCCTGCTGGATTTGTCCGAATCGCACATGCGCAGTGAGGATGAGATAATTTTTAACTCTGTTTTGTCTACTGGCAGTCAACAAAATTGAAAATCATTCCAAACAGGAACTCTGTTTTTAAGGAATCCATAAGACACAACAGGCACGAAGAACTCATGTACGTGTAGATAAGGTGTTGTAAAAGACATTTTGCGTTCAACGGCACTAACTTCTGTAATAAATTTTTTTCATACAACCTTTAATTGAATAATTACTTGAACAGCTGGTGTTGGCTTAGCGGTTAAGTTGGCTGACTTGGGACCAAAGGGTCCTAGTTTGGCCTGCCCAAGCCATTGAATTAACACCAGTGGGGTTACTCAGCCTGTCAATCCTTCAGAGTCGGCCGAAATGAGTGCCCAGCGTAACTGGGGTAATAACATTTGGGGTAACCTGCGTCGGAGTGGCGACCGATCCGAGATGTACTGCTTGCCAGTGAAACTGCCTTGGCAAAGCCCTATGTGTCTTTAGGTGTGAAAAGGATGGTAATTATATACTTGAACACTGGTGCGGGGTAAACGTGTTTCTATGATTCTCAACGTAAACTGTTCAGCCTGGTGGAGTGTGTGCTCTAACCGTTTAGTGCCATTCTAGTTTTGTGACGTAATTAATGTTGCTGAAGTTTTAAATCAAACTGTGATGTGTTTTTTGTTGTTTGTTGTTTTTTTTAATTTTTGCTTTGGTGGTGCAGACGTTGGCGATAGACTGAGAGAAATCAGAACCGCCATGTCCGTTATGGTTTTTGACGCTCAATGAGGTCGACCTCTTTTGAGAACTTTCTGCAAGCAAAATTGCAAAAGTTTGGTCTTCCATTTTAAGCCACGTGCTAACCACGACCACCTTCCTCTGCCATAGCTGACGGTTTTGCTTGGTACAATACTTCATTGGTTTGCGGCTGGTCACGTGATCGTCACTGTGTCAGTTAAAGTGGTGGTTGGCAGTTCTTTTTTGTGTGTTTGCAGCTGTTTGTCATGATCCATGAGTTGGTGTTTGTGAAGTGGGTTTTATTTTATGGTTAGGTTTGCTACAGGTTATAATACAAGATTACTCTCTACATGCACAAAATGTACAGGATTAACAATATTGCAACGGTGGTCGTTTCTTCGGTTTTGGAAATTGATTCTGGAGTGAGGAGGTAGCACCTCCCACTCCTCTACCACATCTCCGACTCTTGTTCAAAGTGATTCATGTATTCAATTCCCATCTGTCCCATCACTCTTGCGCAGCCGCCGTGATGACATGGAATCCTTGGGCTATGTGCTGATGTACTTCAACCGACAGAGTCTTTCCTGGCAAGGTCTTCAAGGTAGTACCGGAGACCATCCACATCACTATTTGCGCATGCCTTTGTGATGTCATTGTAATTGATCTACCATGCTTAAACGCGATTTAAAAAAAATAAACCCTCATTAAAAATACATCTTCCATTTTATTCACCGCACACACGCACACAACACACACACCCACACACACACAACACACACACACACACACACACCCACAACACACACAACCACACACACACACACACACACACACACACACACTTCCCCACCATCTTGACTCCTCTTCTTTCTCCTTCCCTAAAGCATGAACCTCGATCATTTGGGGAATTCCATTTAACTCATAGATCATCTGTAGCAAATTGCTACTGCTTATCGCAGACAAACCTTCCAAACCCTCTAGAGAATACCTTCTGAACTGTGCATTGCATTTTCTACGTCACCCTCTATTGGTTTATTTCATGATATAACCGACCAACTTATGTTGATACTACACGTACAACCTCTTTCTTACTAACATGGACCAATGGTCGGCATTCATTCCAATCTTGCTGTTTCCATGTTGCATTTCAAATGCTTGCCCGCCATTTGCCTGGAAGTGCAAACACCTGCAGGGTCATTTGGCCTACCCTTCGTTGGAGCAAAAGAGGGCAATGGGTGGGAGGCAGAGTTGACATACGGTTTGGAGTGAAATCAGAGATGCCGCAACAGAACTATGTCAGGTCAGATGCCACGTGGGGTGGAATGACTCATTCTGATAGTTTCATGAAAGGGATGTCGTGGTTGAGGCTGAAAAGTCGAGGGACTGGGAGAAAGCGGCAATAATGGGGGAAACAAAACTAGAAGTAACAAACAAGAAAACCAAACTTCCATTCAACAGTCCTGATGGAGTACTGCTTCTCCCCCTGTGCTGGTGCTCCCCTTGGGCCCCCCCCTCTCCAAAAACCTTTTTCTCGGCTTCACGCTGTGGAAACCATGCATTAGGATCATTGGTATATCCCACGATGAGGCTGATCCTTGGGCGCTCACTCTCCTCCCGCAGGCAGGTCGGTGGTCTTGTCTGTACCGGCTTCCTCTCTTGGTCTCGCCCCCCTGCTCTGTTGCGATATGTCCTGCCACCCCCCCCCGTATTTCCGCAGGGCGCTCAAGGTCACCAGCAACCCTCTTCTGGTAAAACTACCAAAATCACAACATCACTGCTCACCTCACCTTTTCTCATTTCCCCCCTCCCTTATTTTTTTTTCCCCCCCCGCCTTGAACAAACTCCCACACTCTCTCGATTTCATTTTCCCTCAGGTCTTCAAAACAGCTGTTCACCACCACCTCTTATCGTCCCCACATCCAAAATCCTCGAATTTTTTTCTAACCCCATTAATCCACCCCGAACCATCAGGTCAGGTATGGGAGATGTGCCAGAAAAGCGCGTCGCTTGCGTCCACTTTCCGCCGGTATCCAGGGGCCTCCGTCTGGCCATCCCCAGGCAGATGCCAGCCCATCCCCATCTACTTGAGATGATGGTCAACCTGCTGCAACCAGAGGCACGTGGTCGGCCCACTGGCCTCCTCCACTCAATGAGACTCCTCGCTGAGAGAATCTGGTGAGCAGGATCAGCGTCAAGGAAAACGAGCCACATTCCATAACAGCCGAACTGACGCTCACGGGGACCTATGAGGTAACAAATCTCATCCGAGTTCTCTCAGCAAACCGCTCGGTTGGACACAAATCCGACCAGCAAGATAGCAAGGATTCTCCGAAGAGACCTGGGTACCCAAAGGATTAAGTCTCCGTTCAGATTCTTGGTCAGAGTCCAAGTCTCGCATCCATAGAGCAAGACTGGAAAGTACCAAGGACCTGAAGAACTCGGACTTTCGTCTCGCCGCACAGGTACGGCAGCCGCACACCCATGATCCAGTGAATCCATGACTCCCCCAGGCCGACCAGACCGTCTATTGGACCTCTGACTCACAGCCAGCCAGAGAACATGAATATCCTGCAAGTAAAGTGAATCTCTCCATGACTCAACATCCTCAACCACAAACAGACACTAGGACAGGACAGCAGCATCAGATGTCACCCGAAAGCGGATCTTAGTTTTGACCAAGAAACCCGTAATCCCAGCGGCTCCGATTCCTCATTCAGCACCTCGAGGCCCCAAGAGGATATCTAAAGTCTCCGCAAAGAATGATGATCATCTACAAAATCAAGGTCCGAATCTTGACATTCCAAAGCATGCACCGCAGCTTGATCTCTCCGACACCCTCCTAAAATCCAGTCCATACAAGTGCTGAAAAGTGTGGGGGCCAGTAACACACCCCTGACGAACTCCAGTAAGCAATCTGGAAATATCAGAGATGGTAACCACCACACTTCAAGCACTCTCAGTACAGAGTAGAAGTTCAGACATCAGATCGATCAGTTTTGGGTGGCCACCCCACGAAGACCAAGAATCCTCCAGAGGACATCCCGATTTATCTTGAATCGAACGCTTTTACAGAGATCAACATAGGCTGCAAGCAGCCCCCCTGCCGAAACTCTCGTCTGCGTTCCGGTGAGGACCACGAAGAGCAAGGATAACGGTCAATCGTTGACCTCTTTTGGTGTAAAGCCTGACTTGCTCTGGACGCTGGTGCTCAGCAGATGGTGGCGAACCCTATCAAGAATTATCCGGTGCCAAGAACCTTGCCCGGCACTGAGAGCAAGCGTCAACCTCGGTAGTTGTGCAGTCTTGGCGATCACACCTTCCCCTTTCAGAGAGGAACACAAGGCCCCCTCTTCCAATCGGTTGGGATGATGCTGTGTTCCAGGCAGAGCACAAAACTGCATGCAACCGACACGAGTGCACAAATTTTCACCAGCCTTGAGAAGTTCAGCATGGATGCCACAGATCCCTGGAGCTTTGCCTCCGTTTCAACTGGGTTCACCGCAGCCCGTGTTTCCACAAGCGAAGGTGGACCACAGTTGATTGGAGGGCAGCAACAGGGATTGTAACACCCTTGACGTCCAACTCGACAGCTGGGGGAATCAGCTGGTACAGACCCTCAAAGTCAGGCCCAGCGGGCCTTCACTTTCAAGACTCCTCTGTCAAGAGCCTACCACTCTCTGCTCTAACTGCAGTGGTCCGAGGGATGGGCTTGGATGAAGCAATGCGCGAATTCCCCTGTAAAGCGGGTCGAGAATCACTGTCCACAGATGATGCCTTACCCCTCACAGATTCCTCGCACTAGGCCTCCTTGTCCACCTCAGTCACGTACAGTTTTCGCCTCGCTCCTGAACAGCCAGCTCTGCCATTCAGCCTGGCCTGCGACTCTGGTCAATGGGTATCCAGGTCCCTTGAGAGACAAAATTCTTCTTGCCCTGCGGTGAGTTTCCAGACATCCACCGGCAACATCAGGACGGTGGTCTTGAAGGCCTCCACCAACTCTTCAAGGACCCCCAAAGCAGCCAGACCCCCCAAGTGTCACAGTCAGCTGTCGCAAACTCCTCAGCTACTCTCTCATCCCTGAGCTTGCCAACAATCCAGCCCTAGGCTGGGTGGTACATTCTCAGGATTTAAGGTGCAGCTTTAGAGTTGCTCCAACAAGCCTGTGGTCAGTATTGAGGAACTGAGCACTCCGTACCCTGCAGTTCTGGATCATCCTCCAACGACCGTCATCTGAGGAATGGTCAATCTCTTTGCCACACCGCCAGCGTTTGGAATTACCAAGTCCAGCGATGAGCTTGTGGGCGCTGAAAGACCATGCCAGCCACCCTAAGTCCATGACTTCTTGCAAAGTCAGGAACTAGTGCTATTCTTGGTTCATAGTTTTTCCTGACCCATGGGGGACCAACACACACCTCATAAATCCGATCAGTTCCAGTCGATGCATTGAAATCCCAAGACTAGAAGTGTATCTCGTCTGGGGCACTGATCAACCACAGACTCGAGCGTTGGCGTAGAATGCATCTTCACGGTGAAGAATCACTCGCCTCAGTCGGAGCATAAACAGAGACCAGGGAAATGACACTAGGAGTGAACGTATCCTTAATCTCAATAATACCTCGTTGACCGGTGTTACTCAATTATCATTGGGGTCAGCTTTATTTGGACACAGCTACAGGCAACTCCTTGGGGTAAATGTAAACCATCAGAGCCGACCAGACCAATATAAGGTGTAACCACTCACCATTATCTCGCCGCAATCCGTCTCGCGAACTCAGAGAGAGCTGCATCCCGTGTCCAAACGCTTGAGCTAGATGATAACAAGAGACGGTGATCATCCTCTCTAGGGATAGGACCATTCCAGGCCACCCACCCGGAAGGGAACGCCTAGGTTAACCAGGACCGCCGTCTGTGGACCGACACCTCAGCACCACTCGAACACTCTCCCGCAATCTGACCAGGGATGTTACCCGCCGGTGGTTTCCCTCCTATCAATAAAGATTGGGGGGTCTGAAGGCTTTGCCGCCAATCCGTCATCCGGTGGCTGCCCTGCGAAGGGAAGCTGCACAGGAGGTACTGCCCACGGAGTGGTTTCGATTTTTTTTTGCGTTTTTGTGTTTTGCGGAATGAAGGGTTTTACGGTGGCCGGAGTGCAAATTCTGCCACCAACCTCCAACAAAAAAGGTAACCCAACTGCAGGAGGACGTCGCACAAGACACAGTGGGCAATAGATATGGATGGCCGTTGGCCTCACAAGGACCCCTCCGCCTTTGACAGGTTTTGTTTTAATCCTGCTGGGTGTCCATACCAAACACCCTCCTCACCAGAAAACCTGGTGGGGCACGGTTTAGTCGCCGACAACCCGACATAGGAACAGGTTAGTAACAGGTTTACATGGTACCTTGTAGCAGGTCACGATCTAACCTGCCTGACCCCGAACCCACCTCCTTCAAATTCCTGCTTTCCTTCTCAATCCCACTGTTCCCCACCACTGTTTGTCCTTCCCTCCTCCTGTCCCCTTGTTGTGCATTGTTGTTAGCTCTCATACGAGCCTTGAATGTATCAAAAAAAAAAGAAGTGAAAACAGATTTTTTGGGGGTGGGGGGGGGGGGGGGAAGAGAGAATGATAATGAATGAAAAAACTTTAAAATGGAGGTGAAGGTAGAAGATAATAAAGAAAGGCATGGTCAGCGTGGATACACAACATATAACATGAGTCGTTAAACACAGAGCAGTTAAAGATTGAAAAGTTGTAATCAATGGGACTCCAAGTGAATGAGAGAAGCTTCCTGAATCCCATTGGGAGTCACGTACCGATTCTTAAAGATGAGGCTTCTGCGATTCACATTCACGCGCTTTTACAGAATTGACTGCCTTCACGCTTGCGACTGTCATGAATTGCTGACATGGAAAACAATACTAGAGACTGCCATTGTGTTGTTATGTCTGGCATCCTTCCTTGGGGACATATGATGCTGTAATTGGTCTTTATTTGATGTGGACTACCAATGTCTGGGACTGGTTGAAGTGTAAAGCAATTGGTTTGAGCAATGTCTGTGGCTGTTGATCGCGTAACTTGAGCCATTGTTTACAGAAGTGATTGCCGGTGTTCCCCCCTTTTTACCGAGCGACCTTCAGCAACATTGAACCGTTAATTCTGTAATCGCATTTGCAGAGGTGTGTCGAAGTGGCTCAGTGACTCACACTGCTTTTAGGTCCTGAGGTCGAGGTGGTTCCCTTGACGAAAAAGCACGTGTTCCTCATCTTTGTGAACACTTAAACTTTCCTGGGTGGAAGTCGGAGGATCATAGAGTTCGGTTGAAGCCTTGAATACGACACAAAACCAGACAACAACGTGCAATTAAGAGTAAAATGGGTAAAATTGGTGGCAATTCTGTCTTTCCTCCCTCTGCTTAAGTGTAACGCTCAGAAGATACTGATTGAGCGCAAGTCAGGGAGAAATTCGGGAAGCACGGGTTTCATGTTTTAATATCGTTTTTGACAAATATGTCAAATCACTTGGCAGTCGTCCAGTGAGAGTTGTACTCTCAAATTTGAAGCCTTCCTCACCTGCTATTATATATCTTGTCCATAAAAAACAAACATCTGATATTGTTGATTCGACTTAGTTGGGACACCACGCTGACACAACGATAAATGCTGAAATCGTGCATGTCCATTTCATTCGTGGCTCATCAGTAATGCTGGTTGTGGCGAATGTCTCTCCACACGGAAGATTCAACGTGGAAGTAACATTCCACACCAGATAATACCTCCACTTCGTAACATCACTGCATCGAGGTTACAATGCGAATGTCGCGTACGAGCTCGGCTCGCCCTGCATTTTGTAAGATGGCTGGCATAATAACGAGTGGGTCATTGGCACATTGTGGTACACAATAGTGTTACCTTTGGGGTTCGGGTATTAAGGCAGATTGGCAACGGATTTTAAAATGAGATTGCTCCTGAAAGGGAACTGTCGAAGGCCATCCGTTTTGCCAATACTCGGCTACTCCTGGGCGGCGCTTCACCTAAGTTTGCGCACCTGCAGGTCGCTCTGTGGTATCTATTCTGTGCATGTCCAAATAAGGAAGTGGTTAAAAATTCTTTTTCTGATCTATCCCTTTTTTTTTTTTTTTAAAGGAGAATGGTGTGTGTGTGTGTGGTGTGTGTGTGTGTGCTGTGTGTGTGTGTGTGTGTGTGTGTGTGTGGGTGCTGTGTTTGGGGGTGTGTCCGTGTGTGCGTGTCCGTGTGTGTCCGTTCCATGTCCCATCGGTCTCTGTGTACAGCATTTATGTCAAATAATAACTATTGTCGAATAAATTGATGTCCATTTTAATCATTGCGTGTTGCTGAAGGTTCTTCTGGTGTTGTTCATCTGCGGCAGCCCCACCAAGAAACAAATATGAAAAGATCAGTGAGAAGAAGATGTCTACTCCTGTGGAGGTTTTTATGTAAGGTGAGGTTGTGATAATATTACATTTTTTGTAATCTCGCCATACACTGTTTTCCTTCACACATACTTGTTCCCTCGTTTTACGCTCCTTATACATGATTTGATGACTCCAACCTCCCTAATTGGCTCACTGGCTTCAGACATCACCATTGCGTTTCATACCGTCGTTTCACAAAACCGGCTCATGACAACTCCAGTCCATGACGCTCTTGGACATCCTTGCCTTCCTTGACCATGAGAACGATTTGCCGAGATGCAGAAAAAAAATATGAAGAAGTGTGCTCAAAGGTGCAAACTCCTTTCCATGTGGATTTAAGGGAGGCATAATCCAAAGTGTAATTGATGAATAGGTGATGATTCAAGGATCTTAAAGGTCCCTGAATGCCAAAGTCATAAATTTCATTTATATATGTCCTAGATGAGTTTTTCATCGTGATTTTCAGATCTTACAATGTTTTTTTCACAAAACTCATTCTGTAAAATGTAAAATTAAAAAAACAAACGTCTTCGGGAAACGCCCCTAAAAATTCTCCTGAAAGGGGCGTAACCACCAATGAGTCACGTACAGTATGTCAAAGGCTCATGTAAATTACTCGGGTTTGGTGGTCTTTTCGTGATTGTATTGGCTTCCTGTGTGTTTCCACTTCGATTGGGTCGACTCAATCGCTTCGTCATTTCCTGCTTTAAAAAATCGAACATTTGGTTTTGAATAATGGCTGGCTGGACTTTGATTTGTCTGGTAGCACAGTGAGTGTGAGAGAATTAAGGATTTCGTCTGAATCACATGGAGAATTGGGTGGAATAACATAGTCGGTGGGAGGTGAAGTTCAGGCAGCTGGAAATGAAACGGCCTTACCAGTTCGAGCCCAAAGCAGGACAAGCAGAGGACAATGGCGATGAAATTCCCGGAATTCATGACGATCGGAGGAGATCGAAGGAAGACTTGGCAATACACTGGTTAGACGAAATCCTATTCGTAATTCAATAATGTAAATTCGACTTGCATACTGCTCGATATCAGAATATTTCAGTGAGGTGCATGAACAGCGCAGCGCCAAGCGGACATGTTGCTATTCGGCGGCGATTATCACAAACAAGGCGCCCATAGTCATCTGGCAGTATCTCTCCAGCGCATAAAACAAGCAATCTCGCTGTCCGGATACGATGAAATACTTGTGTGCAGAACACACCTTGCGATACCAATTGTCTCGAGTAGTCCCGAATAAATCTGACGTTCTGTTAGCATTTTTATTCTATTTACTTCTACTGTCGTCATGTAGCACAGTTTAAAACCAATGAAGAAAAGAGAATAATAAAAGAAAAGCTCAAAGCAACATTAGATTTATCGGACGATGTCGGACGGACCGATGGATTATCGGACTAGTCTAGACCTCGAGAGTTGACCAGTAACTTGTATTAGCATGCACTTTTAATGTAGTCAATGCGTAAGTCCCGAGGTCTATGAGGCCGTGTAAATAGGACAGATAAATTTGTTCTTTCATAGTTTAGTGGCCAACATATTTTTCCCTGTTATTTATTACATGCATTTTGGCTTAATGTTAATGAATAGCAAGCCAATGGAAGCAGTACCTTCACTTTAGAATAAACCCTGTTGTCGAGTGCAAGCCATACCTGGCCTTGCTATGTATGGTGGAATCGTACTATCCCACCGCAGGCTGGTTTCAACAACATTCAATAAGTTGCAAAATGTGGGTGCAGGGTTTTTCACATTGTTTGATTTTTAAAAATTAATCTCCTTGCGCCTTGAAATGATGCATATTAATTCGTTAGTATTTTTACTTTATGTCCCTTAATTATTTTTAATGGAAAGGTTCAACAGTCACAAATTTTATGTTTTGTGTACATGGTTAAGCCCTTTATTGTGCGCTACATGTATTTGGTTTTGTATACGACTACGACAAGACGTAGTAAAGGATAAAATAATTGCCTCGTGATGTTGTGCATAACCGGCTCAGAAAGCATATTTCCTTGTCTCTGTGTGTTGAGGAATGAGCGGGTCTTGGGCATGTAATAAGAGCCCGTGATCAAAGTCAACTGTCTTGAGTGGGCGCTGCAAATGACGCTTGTGTCACCTGGGGCCTTCAGTTTCCGCCTCGTCAGCTTAACTTTAGATGTCAAATTCTCCGCCCGACGTTTATCATCTTTTGGAAATACATGAAGGCTTACAAACACGTCTTTGCTTGTATTGGCTACATCCTGCTCGATAATCTTGGCAGGCATTTTCGAAAGTAAACGGCTAACTATGAAAAAATTTCGCGAAACAATCACTGGAATTACAGAACGATCCACAGAGATGCACTAACATTGCAAAATGTAATTTGTATCGTACTTTATAAGGCGGCGCGACATTCTCGACTCTCGAGTCAATCACTCTGTGCGAGTTACTGTATGTATGACGTCAGCTGGCGATTCGCTGAAGTCCATTTTTTTTAGGTGGCGGGGCATAGCAAGTGTGAAACAGGCTCAAAATGATCGAAATATTGGCTGTAATTATCCTTTTTGATTTAAAAAAAAAACATTGGTGAATTTCTTCATCTAAGGAAGGTCAAGTTAATATATAAATTATCAATTATTTTTCATGTCAGGGACCTTTAAGTCAGGAATGCAGTGCTACAGGGAACTTTATGAAGACCAAAAAAGGTCGAGAAATCCCTTGATAAATCCTTCAAGAAGACAAAGAAGAAGAGCC
>CM068963.1:117870638-117888942 GCA_035128595.1 Eptatretus atami
CACACACGTGTGAGAGAGCGACAGGTGTGTGGGAGGAGACCGCTGCATTTTATGAGGAGGGGGGAGTGAGGAGGGGACAGAGTGAGAGAAAAGGGTGGGGAGAGTAGGAAAAAAAAGAAGAGGTGAGGGGTGGAGGTGGGGTTAGCAAAGAGAATGATATGTGACGCTTAATGACCGAACACGACAAAAAATAATAAAAAAACATGTCAGGACAACTGCACACACAACACAACAGAGTTTGTGAAGTAATCCGCTGCCACATCTGCAAAAACTTTGATATTCCAGTTCAAGAAAATTTGTGGGAAAATGAACCAAAAGCCATCACTGAAAATATCGAAGTACCGCTCATGTACGACCTTATGATCCCATCGGGCATGGACATCGAAAACAAAGCATTGCGACCAGATATCATACTTGCGTACAAAAAAAAGAGAGAAGGCGACATTGCTAATTGAGGTCTTAATACTGGTGGTGATGTACGAATGATGCAGAAATCAAGAAAATGCCCAAATACCAAGACTTCAAGCATGAAGTGAAAAGATCCTGGAAGCTGAAGAATGCCAAAGTTGTACCAGTAGAGAGAGAGATGTTGGATGATTTCGTAAGTACCAGTCTATGACTGCTTTGTTTGTTTGTTACTTACGAAATCAAAGATTTTGTAAGTATATTGATGCCTTAACCGTTTGTTTGTTTGTTTGTTTGTTGTAGCACGATAACTCGAGAACGGAAGAAGCTACATGTCAATTACAACAAGTGATTCAGGAGGGTGATGGCTAGTGCTGATTGATTTTGGTCAAATCGGTCAAGGTTCAAGGTCACAGTGAGGTCAAACATAATTCCGTAAATTAACGTGGAGAAATGTGAGTATTTTTGCTTCGCTCGACGTTACAGTTCGTTTTAAACTTCGATTTTAATTTTGTCTTCCGGTTTTTTGCGATCGCTCGGATCTTAAAACTCGGGTTGTCGAAATTCTGGTAAAAAGGATGTTTTGGAGACTTTTACAGATTGAAAAAACATATTTTCCACCTCGAAGCGCTCAAGGGGTCCATGATGCACTGCGCTCGGCAACGTCACGTCGTCCATGATGCACTTGCGCTCCCGAGCAGCCCACGTCCAAACGGGTCGTCCATGATCATTGCGCTCGAGCAACGCGTCGCTTCGAGTGACATTAAGGTTCTTTGCATGGAGAAAAATGGACGATTTTTTGCTTCGCTCCACGTAGAGTTCGTTTTAAACTTCATTAAGGTTTTGTCTTCCTTTGGGCGATCCGCTTAGGACGCTTAAACAACTCTGGTTGTCCGAACTTCTGGTAAACAATGGATGGTTTTGAGACGTTTAAAAGAGAATAAAAAAATATTTACTCGAAGCGTCAAGGGTCGTCCATGATGCCATTGCCGCTCGACAGACGTCACGGGTCGTCCCATGATGCAGTCGCCAGACGTCACAAGGGTTCGTCCATTGATGCAGTGCGTCGAGCATGACCGCGTCCGTTGAGTGACATTAAGGTTTTGCTGGAGAAATGAGATTTTTGCTCTCGCTCGACGCTACGAGTTCGTTTAACTTTCGATTAATTTGTCTTCGGTTTTTGCCGATGCTTAGAAGCTTAAAACTACTCGGCTTGTCGAAATCTCTTTGGTAAAAATCGATGTTTTGGAGACGTTTTAAAAGATTGGTTAAAAAAAATTTTCACTCGAAGCGTCAAGGGTCGTCCCATGATGCATTGCGTCGAGCAGACGTCACGGGGTCGTCCCATGAAAAAACAAAATGCAGTGCGCTCGAGCAGACGTCACGGGCTCGGTCCCTGATGCAGTGCCCCTGGCAGACGCGTCGTTGAGTGACATTAAGGTTTGCATGGAGATTTTTGCTTTCGCCCGACGTTCGAGTTCTTCGTTCTAAACTTTCGATTTTTAATTTCGTTCCCGGTTTTCGCGATGCTTAGGAACTCTTAAAACCGGTTGTCGAAATTCTGGTAAAAATCGGATGTTTTGGAGACGTTTAAGATTGTAATAAAAAATACTTTCAACTCGAACGTCACGCGGTCCGTCCCATGATGAGTGCGCTCGCGAGGAAGACGCTTCGTGTTTGTGACGTTAGGCTTTAATTGCGCTGGAGAAATGGAGTATTTCTGCTTCGCCGTACGTTGCACGAGTTCGCTTTAACTTCGATTTATTTTGTCTTCGGCTCTTTTGCGATCCGCTTAGCGGGACGCTTGAAAACTCGGTTGTCCGAAATTCTGGAACAGCGTGATACACTGCATATAATATAAATAATAAGTCTTTTTATATCAGATCTTCGAAAAGTAATACACCTATATCTGGAATATCCTGCTGTACTGAATCACTTAAAAAAAAAAAAAAAATGGAATTTTTATAAGAAATCTAGTTTTTGTCTGGGACTCATTATCTGCAAACCACAGGTAAAATCGTAGACCACACATGAATTCAGAATTTCAAGCTCCCTTGGGCTTCTGACTGGACTTCATGTTTTATTAGACAAACCGGTCAGAGGTCAAGTTTCGATGATTTCGTAAGTACCAGTCTAATCGACTGCTTGTTTGTTTGTTTGTTTGTTTGTATGTTTGTTACTTACGAATCTAAAGATTTCGTAAGTATATTGAATGACTTACGTTTCTGTTTTGTTCTGTTTGTTTGTTTGTTTGTTTGTCATGTTTGTTTGTTTGTTTGTTTGTATGTTGTTTGTAGCACGCATCACTGAGAACGCAAGAAGCTAAACGCATGTCAAATTTACAACCCACGTGATTCAGCCGAGGGTGATGCTAGTGCTGATCTAGACTTTTGGTCAAAATCGGTCAACGGTCAAGGTCACGGTTTGCGGTCAAACATTCGATTTTCTGATGGTTTTGGTACAGGATAACTCGAGAACGGAAGAAGCTACCAATGTCCATTAACACACGTGCATCAGGAGGCGTGATGGCTAGTGCTGATTAGATTTTTGGTTAAAATCGGTACCAGGTCAAGGTCACGGTGAGCGTCAAACATTCGTTTTTGATGGTCTTCGGTAAGCAGAATCATCGTTAGAAACTTCTGGTTTGGTTCGCTACCTTCTCTCGAGATCAGTTTTTATTAAGACAAGGTCAGAGGCCAAGTTTGACCGATTTCGTAAGTACCACGTCATGACTGCTTGTTTGTTGTATGTTTGTCTTGTTGTTCTGTAGGCACGATAATCGAGAACGGAAGAAGCTACCAAGTCAAATTAGCATCACGTGATTCAGGAGGTGATGGCTAGTGGCTGATTTAATTTGGTCAAAATCGGTCAAGGTCAAGGGTCACAGTGAGGTCAAATAATTCGATTTTTGATGGTTTGCCACAGATAAACTCGAGAACGGGGGAAGAACTACCAATGTCAAATTACACCAGTGATTCAGCCGAGGGTGATGGTAGTGCTGATTACGATTTTGGGTCAAATCGGTCACGCCACGGTCCACAGGTGGAGGTCGCACACATCGATTTTTGAATGGTCTTGTAGAATCATCGTAGAAACTTCTGGTTTGCGTCGCTCACCCCCTCTCTAGAACACGCTTTTATTAGACAAGCTTCACAGAGGTGAAGTTGAACGATTTCGTAAGTACCAGTCTATGACTGCTTGTTTGTTTGTTTGTTTGTGAACAGTATTACAGGGCGAAACTCTCGACGGATTTCGACAAAACTTGGTGGGCGGATTAGGTATGGTCAAGGATATGCATTAGATTTTTGGACTTGGTCCAAAGTCCAATATGGCCGTTATGGTGGCCATTTTGAAAAAAAATATTTGAGATTTTTGTTTTGCATTTCTACATTTTTAAGTGTTTCCAACCCCTCCCCCCCCCCCTAAAAAGAATTTGTTAGAAGAAAAAAAAAATTTTTTTAGATTTTTTTTTTTTTTTGGCATTTCCTACACTGCACGTCGATCTACTGTTTAGTTTAATTCAATCGGGCTTCGCGTAGAGTGTGATCCTCTTTTGGCCATTTTGAAAAAATATATATTTTTTTCATTTCTACATGTTTAAGTGATTTCCAAAAAAATAAAATACAAAATTGTTAGAGAAAAAAAAAGAAACAAAAACGTTCGAAATTTTGCAACTTTTTTTAACAAAAATTTCGATTTTTTTTTTTTCGCACTTCTACATGTTAATAAGTGATTTCCACTACAAAAAACACTGCAAAATTACTAATTGCGGCTTGATTGGAACTTCAGGTGGATATAACCCACGTAAAATCAAATTTTCTGTCTCATAGGATCTATTATGACGAATGAATTGGTATGTAAAAGTTAAAAGTAAAAGGGAAGTTGCAAACTATCAACTCTGTGAGCACTGTTCTGACCGTCACATTCGAATGAATAGGATACCAGGTTCACTTGAAGTGACGAGCAGTATTGCGCGGAGGTTTTGCACTTAACGAGTGCTCGCCCCTCTAGTTTAAGGTGATTATATCTGAATTGAAGGGCAGTTCTTCTTAACCCATCTTGCCAGCCTTGGTTTCAACATCAAGACTAATAAAGTGGCAATAACATCATTCGTTTCAACCGAGTAAGCTAGCGTGGCGCCGTTGCGTGCCGACGTAGTTTGCTCTGAAGGGGTTTCCATGCTTGGTGAGCTTTTGGCCTTTATCTTCATGATTGAGAATAAGCCGATAAGGAGTGATGGTTAGGGTTGTTTTGGCCTTGCTTCAACACCTCCCCTTTGATGTGGAGGCATTTGGTCAAAGCAAGGACCCAAACACAAGACATCAGCCAGCCTGTTTGGGGACCATATTTAGGTTTCACAGAAGCCCTGGCCTGGAAAAGTTATTTTTGGAATCTGGAATTGCCCTTTACTGCAGTCGTTCCATCCTGTTTTCCATTAGCAGAGCTGACCGCTGAGTTAATGTACTCCACATTGCGATCCGGGAGCAGGCTCGGGGTGGACCCTCATTGGTATATAGCTGTGCATATTGTATCGAAGAGAAATGTTCACATTTCTCACTTGCTTTTGGTTCATTCAATGAACAATGGGAATTTTCGCTTTTATTCCAGTCTTAAACAAGAATCGGTTACAGCAGATCCTAACTCTCCACCATGCTTTGCGATTTATTATCTATTCATTATTATTATTATTACTATTATTGTTCAAACAGGTCCAGTTATCGCGGCCCCCACCCTGCCCCGTAATAAAAAAATATTCCTCTTTCAATTCCCACCCTCATCTCTTGTATCTTTCCAAGCCTCGTTCCTCACTACCCTTGCACTCCTCGACCATCCTTTTTGTCTCTCCTGTCCTTCACTTGGGCTTCCTTCTCTCAATTGGCAAATTTTCTTAATTAACCACACCCTTCCCCATTCCCAGCGTAGGTATAAAATAAATGACCCCTTATCAGAATGTATTTGCAGAAATAAAGTTCCTTAGTGTGATTGCAATTTGTATGTTTGGACATCAAACATACCATTTAGACTTTTTTTAATACACCGACATTTACGTGTGTGGTGTGTGGTGTGTGTTTGTGTGTGTGTGTGGTGTGTGTGTGTGTGTGGTGTGTGTGTGTGGTGTGTGTGTGTGTAAGGCAAGCCGTTTTCACACTGTGTACCTAAAAAGACTCCATCCACATTATGCGAAGGTAAGTGGTTGGTGTGCTGTGCTGTTCCAACACACCGTTTTTGGATTCCCATGTTGATGTTATTAACATGCTTGTCATCTTCCCTCCAATTCTAAAAGCGTTTCGAAGGTGATGAAGACCGTCACTCGCTTACAGTCCCCCGTTTTTCTTGTTACCGCCGTGCTCATGAAGGAAAAGCAGGGGATTAAGGCAATCGGTTTGACGTCTGTCTTGTCTGTCCATCCGCACAACCGTCAGTTTATGATCGAGGAACAATTTGATTTAAATTGATTGTTATATTTTGAATATGAATCGGAAAACAAACCTGTAGTTTTACAATACTTTCCCTGCTGGATTTGTCCGAATCGCACATGCGCAGTGAGGATGAGATAATTTTTAACTCTGTTTTGTCTACTGGCAGTCAACAAAATTGAAAATCATTCCAAACAGGAACTCTGTTTTTAAGGAATCCATAAGACACAACAGGCACGAAGAACTCATGTACGTGTAGATAAGGTGTTGTAAAAGACATTTTGCGTTCAACGGCACTAACTTCTGTAATAAATTTTTTTCATACAACCTTTAATTGAATAATTACTTGAACAGCTGGTGTTGGCTTAGCGGTTAAGTTGGCTGACTTGGGACCAAAGGGTCCTAGTTTGGCCTGCCCAAGCCATTGAATTAACACCAGTGGGGTTACTCAGCCTGTCAATCCTTCAGAGTCGGCCGAAATGAGTGCCCAGCGTAACTGGGGTAATAACATTTGGGGTAACCTGCGTCGGAGTGGCGACCGATCCGAGATGTACTGCTTGCCAGTGAAACTGCCTTGGCAAAGCCCTATGTGTCTTTAGGTGTGAAAAGGATGGTAATTATATACTTGAACACTGGTGCGGGGTAAACGTGTTTCTATGATTCTCAACGTAAACTGTTCAGCCTGGTGGAGTGTGTGCTCTAACCGTTTAGTGCCATTCTAGTTTTGTGACGTAATTAATGTTGCTGAAGTTTTAAATCAAACTGTGATGTGTTTTTTGTTGTTTGTTGTTTTTTTTAATTTTTGCTTTGGTGGTGCAGACGTTGGCGATAGACTGAGAGAAATCAGAACCGCCATGTCCGTTATGGTTTTTGACGCTCAATGAGGTCGACCTCTTTTGAGAACTTTCTGCAAGCAAAATTGCAAAAGTTTGGTCTTCCATTTTAAGCCACGTGCTAACCACGACCACCTTCCTCTGCCATAGCTGACGGTTTTGCTTGGTACAATACTTCATTGGTTTGCGGCTGGTCACGTGATCGTCACTGTGTCAGTTAAAGTGGTGGTTGGCAGTTCTTTTTTGTGTGTTTGCAGCTGTTTGTCATGATCCATGAGTTGGTGTTTGTGAAGTGGGTTTTATTTTATGGTTAGGTTTGCTACAGGTTATAATACAAGATTACTCTCTACATGCACAAAATGTACAGGATTAACAATATTGCAACGGTGGTCGTTTCTTCGGTTTTGGAAATTGATTCTGGAGTGAGGAGGTAGCACCTCCCACTCCTCTACCACATCTCCGACTCTTGTTCAAAGTGATTCATGTATTCAATTCCCATCTGTCCCATCACTCTTGCGCAGCCGCCGTGATGACATGGAATCCTTGGGCTATGTGCTGATGTACTTCAACCGACAGAGTCTTTCCTGGCAAGGTCTTCAAGGTAGTACCGGAGACCATCCACATCACTATTTGCGCATGCCTTTGTGATGTCATTGTAATTGATCTACCATGCTTAAACGCGATTTAAAAAAAATAAACCCTCATTAAAAATACATCTTCCATTTTATTCACCGCACACACGCACACAACACACACACCCACACACACACAACACACACACACACACACACACCCACAACACACACAACCACACACACACACACACACACACACACACACACTTCCCCACCATCTTGACTCCTCTTCTTTCTCCTTCCCTAAAGCATGAACCTCGATCATTTGGGGAATTCCATTTAACTCATAGATCATCTGTAGCAAATTGCTACTGCTTATCGCAGACAAACCTTCCAAACCCTCTAGAGAATACCTTCTGAACTGTGCATTGCATTTTCTACGTCACCCTCTATTGGTTTATTTCATGATATAACCGACCAACTTATGTTGATACTACACGTACAACCTCTTTCTTACTAACATGGACCAATGGTCGGCATTCATTCCAATCTTGCTGTTTCCATGTTGCATTTCAAATGCTTGCCCGCCATTTGCCTGGAAGTGCAAACACCTGCAGGGTCATTTGGCCTACCCTTCGTTGGAGCAAAAGAGGGCAATGGGTGGGAGGCAGAGTTGACATACGGTTTGGAGTGAAATCAGAGATGCCGCAACAGAACTATGTCAGGTCAGATGCCACGTGGGGTGGAATGACTCATTCTGATAGTTTCATGAAAGGGATGTCGTGGTTGAGGCTGAAAAGTCGAGGGACTGGGAGAAAGCGGCAATAATGGGGGAAACAAAACTAGAAGTAACAAACAAGAAAACCAAACTTCCATTCAACAGTCCTGATGGAGTACTGCTTCTCCCCCTGTGCTGGTGCTCCCCTTGGGCCCCCCCCTCTCCAAAAACCTTTTTCTCGGCTTCACGCTGTGGAAACCATGCATTAGGATCATTGGTATATCCCACGATGAGGCTGATCCTTGGGCGCTCACTCTCCTCCCGCAGGCAGGTCGGTGGTCTTGTCTGTACCGGCTTCCTCTCTTGGTCTCGCCCCCCTGCTCTGTTGCGATATGTCCTGCCACCCCCCCCCGTATTTCCGCAGGGCGCTCAAGGTCACCAGCAACCCTCTTCTGGTAAAACTACCAAAATCACAACATCACTGCTCACCTCACCTTTTCTCATTTCCCCCCTCCCTTATTTTTTTTTCCCCCCCCGCCTTGAACAAACTCCCACACTCTCTCGATTTCATTTTCCCTCAGGTCTTCAAAACAGCTGTTCACCACCACCTCTTATCGTCCCCACATCCAAAATCCTCGAATTTTTTTCTAACCCCATTAATCCACCCCGAACCATCAGGTCAGGTATGGGAGATGTGCCAGAAAAGCGCGTCGCTTGCGTCCACTTTCCGCCGGTATCCAGGGGCCTCCGTCTGGCCATCCCCAGGCAGATGCCAGCCCATCCCCATCTACTTGAGATGATGGTCAACCTGCTGCAACCAGAGGCACGTGGTCGGCCCACTGGCCTCCTCCACTCAATGAGACTCCTCGCTGAGAGAATCTGGTGAGCAGGATCAGCGTCAAGGAAAACGAGCCACATTCCATAACAGCCGAACTGACGCTCACGGGGACCTATGAGGTAACAAATCTCATCCGAGTTCTCTCAGCAAACCGCTCGGTTGGACACAAATCCGACCAGCAAGATAGCAAGGATTCTCCGAAGAGACCTGGGTACCCAAAGGATTAAGTCTCCGTTCAGATTCTTGGTCAGAGTCCAAGTCTCGCATCCATAGAGCAAGACTGGAAAGTACCAAGGACCTGAAGAACTCGGACTTTCGTCTCGCCGCACAGGTACGGCAGCCGCACACCCATGATCCAGTGAATCCATGACTCCCCCAGGCCGACCAGACCGTCTATTGGACCTCTGACTCACAGCCAGCCAGAGAACATGAATATCCTGCAAGTAAAGTGAATCTCTCCATGACTCAACATCCTCAACCACAAACAGACACTAGGACAGGACAGCAGCATCAGATGTCACCCGAAAGCGGATCTTAGTTTTGACCAAGAAACCCGTAATCCCAGCGGCTCCGATTCCTCATTCAGCACCTCGAGGCCCCAAGAGGATATCTAAAGTCTCCGCAAAGAATGATGATCATCTACAAAATCAAGGTCCGAATCTTGACATTCCAAAGCATGCACCGCAGCTTGATCTCTCCGACACCCTCCTAAAATCCAGTCCATACAAGTGCTGAAAAGTGTGGGGGCCAGTAACACACCCCTGACGAACTCCAGTAAGCAATCTGGAAATATCAGAGATGGTAACCACCACACTTCAAGCACTCTCAGTACAGAGTAGAAGTTCAGACATCAGATCGATCAGTTTTGGGTGGCCACCCCACGAAGACCAAGAATCCTCCAGAGGACATCCCGATTTATCTTGAATCGAACGCTTTTACAGAGATCAACATAGGCTGCAAGCAGCCCCCCTGCCGAAACTCTCGTCTGCGTTCCGGTGAGGACCACGAAGAGCAAGGATAACGGTCAATCGTTGACCTCTTTTGGTGTAAAGCCTGACTTGCTCTGGACGCTGGTGCTCAGCAGATGGTGGCGAACCCTATCAAGAATTATCCGGTGCCAAGAACCTTGCCCGGCACTGAGAGCAAGCGTCAACCTCGGTAGTTGTGCAGTCTTGGCGATCACACCTTCCCCTTTCAGAGAGGAACACAAGGCCCCCTCTTCCAATCGGTTGGGATGATGCTGTGTTCCAGGCAGAGCACAAAACTGCATGCAACCGACACGAGTGCACAAATTTTCACCAGCCTTGAGAAGTTCAGCATGGATGCCACAGATCCCTGGAGCTTTGCCTCCGTTTCAACTGGGTTCACCGCAGCCCGTGTTTCCACAAGCGAAGGTGGACCACAGTTGATTGGAGGGCAGCAACAGGGATTGTAACACCCTTGACGTCCAACTCGACAGCTGGGGGAATCAGCTGGTACAGACCCTCAAAGTCAGGCCCAGCGGGCCTTCACTTTCAAGACTCCTCTGTCAAGAGCCTACCACTCTCTGCTCTAACTGCAGTGGTCCGAGGGATGGGCTTGGATGAAGCAATGCGCGAATTCCCCTGTAAAGCGGGTCGAGAATCACTGTCCACAGATGATGCCTTACCCCTCACAGATTCCTCGCACTAGGCCTCCTTGTCCACCTCAGTCACGTACAGTTTTCGCCTCGCTCCTGAACAGCCAGCTCTGCCATTCAGCCTGGCCTGCGACTCTGGTCAATGGGTATCCAGGTCCCTTGAGAGACAAAATTCTTCTTGCCCTGCGGTGAGTTTCCAGACATCCACCGGCAACATCAGGACGGTGGTCTTGAAGGCCTCCACCAACTCTTCAAGGACCCCCAAAGCAGCCAGACCCCCCAAGTGTCACAGTCAGCTGTCGCAAACTCCTCAGCTACTCTCTCATCCCTGAGCTTGCCAACAATCCAGCCCTAGGCTGGGTGGTACATTCTCAGGATTTAAGGTGCAGCTTTAGAGTTGCTCCAACAAGCCTGTGGTCAGTATTGAGGAACTGAGCACTCCGTACCCTGCAGTTCTGGATCATCCTCCAACGACCGTCATCTGAGGAATGGTCAATCTCTTTGCCACACCGCCAGCGTTTGGAATTACCAAGTCCAGCGATGAGCTTGTGGGCGCTGAAAGACCATGCCAGCCACCCTAAGTCCATGACTTCTTGCAAAGTCAGGAACTAGTGCTATTCTTGGTTCATAGTTTTTCCTGACCCATGGGGGACCAACACACACCTCATAAATCCGATCAGTTCCAGTCGATGCATTGAAATCCCAAGACTAGAAGTGTATCTCGTCTGGGGCACTGATCAACCACAGACTCGAGCGTTGGCGTAGAATGCATCTTCACGGTGAAGAATCACTCGCCTCAGTCGGAGCATAAACAGAGACCAGGGAAATGACACTAGGAGTGAACGTATCCTTAATCTCAATAATACCTCGTTGACCGGTGTTACTCAATTATCATTGGGGTCAGCTTTATTTGGACACAGCTACAGGCAACTCCTTGGGGTAAATGTAAACCATCAGAGCCGACCAGACCAATATAAGGTGTAACCACTCACCATTATCTCGCCGCAATCCGTCTCGCGAACTCAGAGAGAGCTGCATCCCGTGTCCAAACGCTTGAGCTAGATGATAACAAGAGACGGTGATCATCCTCTCTAGGGATAGGACCATTCCAGGCCACCCACCCGGAAGGGAACGCCTAGGTTAACCAGGACCGCCGTCTGTGGACCGACACCTCAGCACCACTCGAACACTCTCCCGCAATCTGACCAGGGATGTTACCCGCCGGTGGTTTCCCTCCTATCAATAAAGATTGGGGGGTCTGAAGGCTTTGCCGCCAATCCGTCATCCGGTGGCTGCCCTGCGAAGGGAAGCTGCACAGGAGGTACTGCCCACGGAGTGGTTTCGATTTTTTTTTGCGTTTTTGTGTTTTGCGGAATGAAGGGTTTTACGGTGGCCGGAGTGCAAATTCTGCCACCAACCTCCAACAAAAAAGGTAACCCAACTGCAGGAGGACGTCGCACAAGACACAGTGGGCAATAGATATGGATGGCCGTTGGCCTCACAAGGACCCCTCCGCCTTTGACAGGTTTTGTTTTAATCCTGCTGGGTGTCCATACCAAACACCCTCCTCACCAGAAAACCTGGTGGGGCACGGTTTAGTCGCCGACAACCCGACATAGGAACAGGTTAGTAACAGGTTTACATGGTACCTTGTAGCAGGTCACGATCTAACCTGCCTGACCCCGAACCCACCTCCTTCAAATTCCTGCTTTCCTTCTCAATCCCACTGTTCCCCACCACTGTTTGTCCTTCCCTCCTCCTGTCCCCTTGTTGTGCATTGTTGTTAGCTCTCATACGAGCCTTGAATGTATCAAAAAAAAAAGAAGTGAAAACAGATTTTTTGGGGGTGGGGGGGGGGGGGGGAAGAGAGAATGATAATGAATGAAAAAACTTTAAAATGGAGGTGAAGGTAGAAGATAATAAAGAAAGGCATGGTCAGCGTGGATACACAACATATAACATGAGTCGTTAAACACAGAGCAGTTAAAGATTGAAAAGTTGTAATCAATGGGACTCCAAGTGAATGAGAGAAGCTTCCTGAATCCCATTGGGAGTCACGTACCGATTCTTAAAGATGAGGCTTCTGCGATTCACATTCACGCGCTTTTACAGAATTGACTGCCTTCACGCTTGCGACTGTCATGAATTGCTGACATGGAAAACAATACTAGAGACTGCCATTGTGTTGTTATGTCTGGCATCCTTCCTTGGGGACATATGATGCTGTAATTGGTCTTTATTTGATGTGGACTACCAATGTCTGGGACTGGTTGAAGTGTAAAGCAATTGGTTTGAGCAATGTCTGTGGCTGTTGATCGCGTAACTTGAGCCATTGTTTACAGAAGTGATTGCCGGTGTTCCCCCCTTTTTACCGAGCGACCTTCAGCAACATTGAACCGTTAATTCTGTAATCGCATTTGCAGAGGTGTGTCGAAGTGGCTCAGTGACTCACACTGCTTTTAGGTCCTGAGGTCGAGGTGGTTCCCTTGACGAAAAAGCACGTGTTCCTCATCTTTGTGAACACTTAAACTTTCCTGGGTGGAAGTCGGAGGATCATAGAGTTCGGTTGAAGCCTTGAATACGACACAAAACCAGACAACAACGTGCAATTAAGAGTAAAATGGGTAAAATTGGTGGCAATTCTGTCTTTCCTCCCTCTGCTTAAGTGTAACGCTCAGAAGATACTGATTGAGCGCAAGTCAGGGAGAAATTCGGGAAGCACGGGTTTCATGTTTTAATATCGTTTTTGACAAATATGTCAAATCACTTGGCAGTCGTCCAGTGAGAGTTGTACTCTCAAATTTGAAGCCTTCCTCACCTGCTATTATATATCTTGTCCATAAAAAACAAACATCTGATATTGTTGATTCGACTTAGTTGGGACACCACGCTGACACAACGATAAATGCTGAAATCGTGCATGTCCATTTCATTCGTGGCTCATCAGTAATGCTGGTTGTGGCGAATGTCTCTCCACACGGAAGATTCAACGTGGAAGTAACATTCCACACCAGATAATACCTCCACTTCGTAACATCACTGCATCGAGGTTACAATGCGAATGTCGCGTACGAGCTCGGCTCGCCCTGCATTTTGTAAGATGGCTGGCATAATAACGAGTGGGTCATTGGCACATTGTGGTACACAATAGTGTTACCTTTGGGGTTCGGGTATTAAGGCAGATTGGCAACGGATTTTAAAATGAGATTGCTCCTGAAAGGGAACTGTCGAAGGCCATCCGTTTTGCCAATACTCGGCTACTCCTGGGCGGCGCTTCACCTAAGTTTGCGCACCTGCAGGTCGCTCTGTGGTATCTATTCTGTGCATGTCCAAATAAGGAAGTGGTTAAAAATTCTTTTTCTGATCTATCCCTTTTTTTTTTTTTTTAAAGGAGAATGGTGTGTGTGTGTGTGGTGTGTGTGTGTGTGCTGTGTGTGTGTGTGTGTGTGTGTGTGTGTGGGTGCTGTGTTTGGGGGTGTGTCCGTGTGTGCGTGTCCGTGTGTGTCCGTTCCATGTCCCATCGGTCTCTGTGTACAGCATTTATGTCAAATAATAACTATTGTCGAATAAATTGATGTCCATTTTAATCATTGCGTGTTGCTGAAGGTTCTTCTGGTGTTGTTCATCTGCGGCAGCCCCACCAAGAAACAAATATGAAAAGATCAGTGAGAAGAAGATGTCTACTCCTGTGGAGGTTTTTATGTAAGGTGAGGTTGTGATAATATTACATTTTTTGTAATCTCGCCATACACTGTTTTCCTTCACACATACTTGTTCCCTCGTTTTACGCTCCTTATACATGATTTGATGACTCCAACCTCCCTAATTGGCTCACTGGCTTCAGACATCACCATTGCGTTTCATACCGTCGTTTCACAAAACCGGCTCATGACAACTCCAGTCCATGACGCTCTTGGACATCCTTGCCTTCCTTGACCATGAGAACGATTTGCCGAGATGCAGAAAAAAAATATGAAGAAGTGTGCTCAAAGGTGCAAACTCCTTTCCATGTGGATTTAAGGGAGGCATAATCCAAAGTGTAATTGATGAATAGGTGATGATTCAAGGATCTTAAAGGTCCCTGAATGCCAAAGTCATAAATTTCATTTATATATGTCCTAGATGAGTTTTTCATCGTGATTTTCAGATCTTACAATGTTTTTTTCACAAAACTCATTCTGTAAAATGTAAAATTAAAAAAACAAACGTCTTCGGGAAACGCCCCTAAAAATTCTCCTGAAAGGGGCGTAACCACCAATGAGTCACGTACAGTATGTCAAAGGCTCATGTAAATTACTCGGGTTTGGTGGTCTTTTCGTGATTGTATTGGCTTCCTGTGTGTTTCCACTTCGATTGGGTCGACTCAATCGCTTCGTCATTTCCTGCTTTAAAAAATCGAACATTTGGTTTTGAATAATGGCTGGCTGGACTTTGATTTGTCTGGTAGCACAGTGAGTGTGAGAGAATTAAGGATTTCGTCTGAATCACATGGAGAATTGGGTGGAATAACATAGTCGGTGGGAGGTGAAGTTCAGGCAGCTGGAAATGAAACGGCCTTACCAGTTCGAGCCCAAAGCAGGACAAGCAGAGGACAATGGCGATGAAATTCCCGGAATTCATGACGATCGGAGGAGATCGAAGGAAGACTTGGCAATACACTGGTTAGACGAAATCCTATTCGTAATTCAATAATGTAAATTCGACTTGCATACTGCTCGATATCAGAATATTTCAGTGAGGTGCATGAACAGCGCAGCGCCAAGCGGACATGTTGCTATTCGGCGGCGATTATCACAAACAAGGGCGCCCAAGTCATTGGCAGTATCTCTCCACGCTAAAACAAGCAATCTCGCTGTCCGGATACGATGAAATACTTGTGTGCAGAACACAACCTTCGCGATACAATTGTCTCGAGTAGTTCTCCGAACTAAATCTGACGTCTCCTGCTTGCATTTTTATTTATTTTACTTCTACTGTCGTCATGTAGCACCAGTTTGAAAACAATGAGAAAAGAGAATAAATAAAAGAAAAGCTACTACAAGCACATTAGATTTTAATCGGACCGAGTCGGACGGGACGATGGATTTATCGGACACTAGTCTAGACCTCGAGAGTTGACAGTAACTTGTATTAGCATGCACTTTTATGTAAGTCAATGCGTAAGTCCCGAGGTCTATGAGGCCGTGTAAATAGGACAGATAAATTTGTTCTTTCATAGTTTAGTGGCCAACATATTTTTCCCTGTTTATTTATTACATGCATTTGGCTTAATCGTTAATGAATAGCAAGCCATGGAACAGTACCTTCACTTTGAATAAACCCATGTATGCTCGAGTGCAGCCATACCTGGCTTGCATGTATGTGGAATCGTACTATCCCACGCAGGCTGGTTTCAACGAACCAATTCAATAAGTTGCAAAATGTGGGTGGCAGAGGTTTTTTCACATTGTTGATTTTAAAAATTATCTCACTTGCGCCTTGAAATGATGCAATATTAATTCGTTAGTATTTATACTTGTATGTCCCTTATATTAATTTTTAATGGAAAAGGGTTCAACAGTCCAAATTTTATGTTTTGTGTACATGGTAGCCTTTATTGTGCTAATGTATTTGGATTTGTATACGACTACGACAAGACGTAGTAAAGGATAAAATAATTGCCTCGTGATGTTGTGCATAACAGGCTCAGAAAGCATAATTTCTTGTCTCTGTCGTGTTGAGCGAATGAGCGGGTTGGGCATGAATAGAGCCCGTGATCAAAGTCCACTGTCCTTTGAGTGGGCGCTGCAAATGACGCTTGTGTCACCTGGGGCCTTTCCAGTTTCCCCTCGTCAGCTTACCTTTAGATGTCTCAATTCTCCGCCGACGATTATCATCTTTTGGCGAATACATGAAGCGTTACAAAACGTCTTTGCTTGTATTGCTACATCCTGCTACGATAATCTTTGGCAGGCATTTTCGGAAAGTACGGCTAACTATGAAAAATTTCGACGAAACCAATCACTGGAATTAGAAGATCACAGAGATTGCACTAACATTGCAAAATGTATTTGTACGTACTTTATAAGGCGGCCGACATCTCTCGACTCTCGAGTCAATCACTCTGTGCGAGTTACTGTATGTATGACGTCGCTGCGATTCGCTGAAGTCCATTTTTTTTAGGGGCGGGGCATAGCAAGTGTGAAACGGCTCAAAATGATCGAAATATTGCTGTAATTATCCCATTTTTGATTTAAAAAAAAAAATGTGGTGAATTTCTTCATCTAAGGAACGGTCAAGTTAATATATAAATTATCAAGATTTATTTTTCATGTCAGGGGACCTTTAAGTCAGGAAATGCAGTGCTACAGGGAACTTTATGAGACCAAAAGAAGGTCGAAATCCTTGATAATCCTTCAAGAAGACCAGAAAGAGAAAGCCGAAGCCTGAGAAGAGTCCTGATCAAAGGATCGCAATCACTATAACTCGAACCCTGCACATCTCTTTTCCTTCCGCAGGATTTCAGATTCTGATTTTGATTTGTAACTATAATTGTTCAAATTGTCTTCCAGTTGTAATGTGAATTTGGTTAAAAATTTAAGTGTGAGGCATACACCCCCAATTAAATTGCCTTGTTTATTTTCATATCTTACTGTGCAGGTACTCGTGCTTGTGTAACTGTAAATGTACTTTTACAAATCACTAGCAAATTAACACCCGCTCCACTTTCGCCAAAGGTCATAAAGTGGGGGCAGGAGGGTTAGAAAGGAGGAAGAGAGAGAGAGGAAGGAAGGGAGCAGAGAGGATGAAGGAAGGGGAGCTATGGGGAGAGGTGGGGGGAGCGACACCATCACCAAACCGTTGCTAACTCACTTGCGGTGGGAGGGGTGTGTAAGACCACACACATCACACGACACGTGTGAGAGCAGCGACAGGTGTGGGAGGAGACCTGCTGCATTTATGAGGAGGGGGGAAGTGAGGAGGGGCACAGAGTGGAGAAAAACGGGTGAGGGGAGAGTAGGAAAAAAGAAGAGGTGAGGGGTGGAGGTGGGGTTACAAGCAGAATGTATATGTTGACGCTTTAATATGACCGGAACACGACAAAAAATAATAAAAAACAGTCAGGACAACTGCACAACGTACAACACAACCAGAGTTTTGAAGTAATCCGCTGCCACATCTGCAAAACTTTGAATATTACCAGTTCGATATAGAAAAAAAATTTCGTGGGAATGAACCAAAAGCCATCATGAATAGTCGAAGTACGCTGGCTCACGTACGACCTTATGATCCCATCGGGCATGGATCATGTAAAAAAGCATTGGACCAGACAATCATACTTGCGTACCAAAAAAAACAGTAAGAGAGAAAAGCGCGACCATTGCTAATCTGCAGGTCTTAATACTGGTGGTTGATAGTACGAATCGATGCAGAAATGCAAGAAAACTGCCCAATACCACCAGACTTCAAGCATGAGTGAAAAGATCCCTGGAAGCTGACAAGAATGCCAAGTTGTACCAGCGTGATATGAAAGAACACTCATGGGAAATGATAATGAAGAACCTCACAGAGATATTAAAAACCCATCCCTGGGAGGATTCCATTCCAAATTTCTGAAACTCCATATGTACAACCACACCGCTGACTTAACGCTGACACGCTGCACGCTGACACACTGCACACTGACACACTGACGACACTGACACACACTGACCTACACTGACACACACTGAACACACTGAACAAACACACATTGCTTGATTGGTATAAGAAAGATTACAACTGGTATTTATTCATCAATTTGCCCACTTTATCTTTGGACGCTCTATTTTGGGGGAAATTGATGGTTTTTGGCATCCTTCAGGAACGTTCTGCCTCTTTATAATACTATCTTATGGGAAAACTTGTTTCGCAACAGCTG
>CM068963.1:117918242-117942410 GCA_035128595.1 Eptatretus atami
TCGATTGATTGCCTCTCGAGTTCTAGTGCCGAAGCCAAACCGGGTGCTTCTTGACATCAGTCCGAATACCATCATTTAAAAAGAAAAAGAAAAAATAACAACTTTCAAACACAATGGGGAATTACATACCTTCTGCTACCGCTCCCCGCAGTCATTGTCCACCTTATCCCCAGATGCTCACCCCCACCGAGGTGCTTTACAATAACATCTCGCCACTCAATGCAACAGGTTGCATAAATCCATGTCCCCGCACTCCTCACAGCAGGTTCTGAATCCGCTCTCACCCGGAGCAAGAAGGAACATTGACATCTCTGTACCTGTGTTGGCCGTCGCCCTCTCTTAGTGTCATGTGCCTTCAGTGCATACCTTCCACCACTGAGAGTCTCGGAACCTCCATTTCCTGCTCTCCGCGGCATTCTGGCAAGGTGGCGGCTTTCTCAACTTCTCCGCTTCACCTTGTACTAATACAACAAAGCCGAGTTCGTACCTTCCCACCTGAAAACATAGAGCTCAATTGGCTCTTCGAGGACGGTTTAATATTTATTGGCCTTCTTTACACCACCGTGTGCGACCCGTTTGCTCAATGAGATGTCTTTTTGAGATGTACCTTTCTTTCTTTCGTTTTTTTAATTTACTTTGAACGATAAGGAGTGGTGTAAGTTTGACTTTGTGTGCCCCTCAAAGATGGTTCGCTTTTTTCCTCTGATGCTTTGTTTGCGCCACTCTTCTCTTGTCTCGCTTGTGATCGTTCGGAAACTTCACAATAACGCCCACAAACCCACTCACATTACGGGCGATTCGCAGCTTATGGCCGGAAGTACCCACGGGGGAACACCCTGGCCCTTACCAAAAAAGCGTTCTTTCTGCCAGGGGATGTACAGGAACGGGACTAAATAGATATCAAAACCTGCTGAATAGTTAATTGTTTAACACTGCTGTTACTTATTTGGGAAAAGTTCTGTTTAAAACTGCACCGTGATGAAGCAATATCAAACATATATATATATACATAATATATTATATATATATATTATAATAATATTATATTATATATATTATATAATATATATAATAATTCAGGGAAGCAAACGATTTTAAAATGAAAATGCATTTTAAATTTTGGAGTACCCATTAACCTCTGAAAATGATAAATGTAAGAAAATTTGAATGCTCTGGGTTGTGGATCCGATTGCCAACGGATGGGACGGAGCTGATTGTAAGGGGGGCCGTGCGTGTTGTCTGGCTGGTGCACGACCGCGCCTCCGGTTGCAGCTACGGTCAACGGCTTGATGAAGCCTTTATGCACGTCAAATAATGCCAAACCGCCGAGTCGGTTCCATTTGCAAACCGAAATCTTTTCTCACCAACTTGCCCGAGGCGACCCTCAATTTGTGATTATTTGGGCGAGGGTGGGTCTCACCCTTAGGACTCTTTCTGTCCTTCCTGTGAAGGCTGCACATGGAAATCGATACCGTTTTCATTCTTCAGAACCCGCCCACAGTATCTGACTCCAAGCATTTGCAATAACGAGTTTCGTGAATGTCCGTAGGGGGGGTTTAAGGAGGTTTAAGTGGGGTGGACGTTGGTGGTCGGCGCGGGGGGGGGGGGTGGTGCGGGGTATTTTGATGCCCCTTGACCGCGTTCACTGTTAACCAAAAGTTAATTTTTTTTTTTTTTTTTTGGACGTTTCCAGGAAACTACGTTCGCCCCCGCATGTAACATGGCACTCCGGTATACCATGATAATGAAAATGGTCAACATCACCCTCGTGTGAAATGTGATCCCTTAATCGCCACGTGCTCTAGCGGTGACTGTTTCTTGCTTGTCGTTTTTGTTTGTGTAACTTGTCGTAACCCCGTGCCTGGCGTGGCTTTAATTTTGGAAGTGGTCCCCACGCGCCTTAAAGTGCCTCAGTGAAGCGAAAGGACGTGTTAAAAGCAGCGCATCATTCACACATTTTCTTTCCTTGTGTTGCAGATATTGACTGCGGATTACAATACTGTAGAAGACGTGCTCGGTTTGTTTTAAAATAGCTCTTTTGTTTACATAAATGACATGGCATTAGGGGACTGCACATTTGATCTTAGCGAGCCACTAACGTCAATCAGCTCATGCAAATATAAATCAATAATCTCTCGAGCAACATTATTAATCAAAACATTACACCTTGAATTAACCGCGCGCATCCACCTCATCTTATGCAAACTTATACAATCCTAAAACTGAGCCGTTCCACATTTCTAATCCGCACTCTAATCTACGGCACACCACCTTCTTCAGAAATCCTCCCATCGTACCCCCAAAAAACAATCAAACCACACGTAAACGGCCCACCATCCCCATCCCCACACACCACCTCCAACCAACCACCATTCACTCGAAACTACGGCCGAGTCTTAACTCTCCACTCACACAACACATGAAACGAAAACTCGCCACACCCACCACAAACAATCATCGTGAAACTGCCATCCCCAATCCACCCACCACTCCATACTAACAAGACTGACGAGGTGCTTAATAATTAGTAAGAACCGGGGTGCGCAATCGACCCAACTAACCAACTCAATCACATCACAGAAGGAAACGGCAAAACTAGTCTGCAATATCTGTTGACTGAAAAACACCGGGGTAAACCAATTCCACCAATCCTCACCAACACTCTTACTATATAAGCCCACTTGAGGTTAGATAAAACAACCGTGCTCTATGCCAACCCACTTAACCACAACAATATATGAACAAAAAAGCAAACCTCAGCGCCGCACATTCCACTCTCACTCTACGCACACAAATCGAAACAAAATACGTAAACCCCTTGTCCACATTCCACCTCGAGACACACACTCGAGGAACTAAACGTCCTATTAACCCACTCTCACACCATTCTCTACCACTGCATCCCCGAGAATAAATATCATAGATTCTGCACTAAACTCTGCTACCCACTACCCAAGGTACTCAATCTGGGCCATTCATTCGGGAGAACCTGGGGCCCATTCTTCATGTTTCCGTGTGTGTGTCACCTTTTTACAACTTCACGTCACCATAATTTCTCATCCAATCATCTCGCACCTCATCCTCCTCTGCATCTTGATACGACCCTCGCGCGATCGTCATACGTTTATAAAGTTCCGCAAACCAGAAATCTCCAACAAATCGACCACGACGAAACACACTCGAAGTACACATCATGCCTAGCAGGACGCCCACGTCTGACATCGCACAGGGTTCCGTCGATAACACGCGCATCGAAATCATAATTTCGTGATTTGATTACACGACACAAGTCAATTTCCCCTGTAGGTGTACATTCAGATTTTTAAAACTTGAAACAAACAAACGACAAAAAACCCACGCTCGGTACCCAAACAAACGAAGAAGAAGAAACTGTTGATTCACCGTGTTCATTTGTTTCTAAGTTTGGCCTTGTTCATGTTAACATGACGCCAAGTGTACATATGCATAAAGCCAAAATAATGCGCTGACGCGCTATGGTCATATATAAGACACGGTGATTAGGTAACCTGGATCTTCCAATGCAATTGAGGGCGCATGGAACTAATGGACTTCGGTTCGGAGTTTAGCGATGAGTGGTTCACAACTCTCCAGGGACCCTTGCCGACTTTCTCAAGAATTGAGTTCCGCCGTTGTTGTTCCGTGTTTGACTATTTTTGTTGCCCTCCGTGTTGCTGTGTATCCTAAAGTTGGTTTCTTCAAACGTTGCATATTTGATTGTATTTGGTACAAGTTTGGTACATACTGGTTCCAAGGCCAACCCATCTTCATCTACGTTGCACGCATCGTGTTTTATTTAATATTTCTCCTTACAATCACCATCAGTTTTTTATTTTCACACTTTTCCCTTCACCCTCCTACCCTCCCAACTATACCCCCAATTCATGTCTTAAAAATAAAAAAAATAAAAAAAAAAAAAAAAACCTTTTACCTCAGTTGTACCCCAGTAACCACCACAGACTTCCTGTGCCGACTCTTTCCTCCCTCATGCCGATTACCATCTCCTTCTCTGTTGCTGACCCACATTCCACCATGCACCACTTCACAATTTTTCTTCAATCACTTTCCTTAACATATACTTTGCCTAATTCTTTACACAAAAAATGGTCTTAAAATGTTTGAACTTCCTCTCCACACGTGGCGTGTCTCAGTCATTGTATCATAATTCACTCCTTTGTCTTCTCTTCAAAAGACTTTTCCAATTCGACAGTTCCTTTATCCCGTGTCTAAAAACGTCCCACCTGTTACAACATCTTTTCTTTCTCCATTCCTTAATAATCTGATTGCATCCCTCCACGTAATCTTTATCACATCCTCTGACTTAAATATTTAAAAATTCCAGTTTGCAAAATCTTTTGTGCTCCATCAATCGGTCTTAATTTTCAACTTCAGTGCCAATTCACCTCACCTCCTTCACATCTACCTCCTCCTTAACCCCTCAACCTGTTATCCCCTCTCCTTACCCCTCCCTCTTGCCCCCATCCTCCTTCTGCTCCTAGCACCTCTTCACTGTCTTCTCTTCATATCAGCTCCCCCTCTGCGTGTCCCAAACTGTGTTGTTCAAAACATCTATATGGGCTCCATTATAACCTAAACATACAGCTATCCGTCGCTTATATCCCACAGCACAAAACCATCACTAACAAAACATGCCTTCCTTTCTCCACACCTCCCCCTCTTCCAACGCCTCAATATCGTCCCTCCCCCCTGTCCTCACTCCCTTCTTTACCAAGTTCAATC
The DNA here is from genome assembly GCA_035128595.1 of Eptatretus atami. Taxonomy (NCBI): domain Eukaryota; kingdom Metazoa; phylum Chordata; class Myxini; order Myxiniformes; family Myxinidae; genus Eptatretus; species Eptatretus atami. The sequence goes on from CM068963.1 coordinate 117,923,001, forward strand.
CTTCCCCTCTCCCACGCCCTCTCTGCACCTTGGCTATGCTGCTGGTCATCGTCTCCCTCCCTCTCAATAGCAACCTTCCACACTCTTCCCCCTCCAAGCTTCCCTCTCAACCTTTCTCAAAAACTACCCCGCCTTCACCCTTCTCACTCAACTCCCCCCTCACTCCCCATTCTCAAAGTTGCCCCGCCCCCCACTATCACATCCATAAAGATGCCCTTCTTCTCCTGCCCTCTCTACTTATCCCATCTCCATCCACCACTCTTCTCCAATCTCCAACTGCCCTCTACCCCTCTGTGCCTCATCCCATCACCACCGAGTCTTTTCTCCTCATGGCCTCTCCCTACCTTATTCATCCCACAGCCTGATGGAGTACTGCTCTCTCTCTGGGTTAGTGCTCCCATCTCTCACCTTTCTGCTTCACGCTGTGGAAACCAAGGCATTTTGGATCATTTGTTTCTCCCACGATTGAGGCGTCTTTGGTGCTCTCACTCTCTCACTGCGGCAGTGTCGGGATCTTTCTGTCTTCTACCGTCTCCACTCTGGCCTTGCCACCCCCGCCCCCTCTGCTCTATCTTGACATGACACACCTCCACCTCCCGCCCCCCCCCATATTTTCCAGGGTGCTCAAAGTCCGCCAGCAACCCCTTCTGGTAAAAACTACCAAATCAAGAATCACTGCTCAACCTTCATTCTTTCATTCCTCTATTTTCCCACCTTTGAAACAAACTCCGCCACCTCGTTCAATCCCATCTTGCCTCCTGGTCTTCAAAAACAGGCTGTTAACCACCAGCCTCTTATCTTCCCATCTCAAAACCATGATATTTTCTCCCCCATTGATCCAACCTCAAACCCACCTTTTTCAAAAAATTCCCTGCTTTCTTTCGCTGAAAGTCCTGAGTGCCACCGTCTTGTTTACCACCGTGTAGCCCCCGCCTCCAATCCCTCCCTTTTCCAAAGTCTAACGTCTCTGTTCCTCCATTCTTTTGTGATTCCCTCTCCTGCCCCCTTCTCCTGCTGCCTCCTTGTTATAAATCTTCAGTTCTGGTGTGTAGCTCTTAAGCGAGCCTTGATCATTGTTACTTCAAAAAAACAACCCAGGCCTAAGGCCTGTCGATTTGTGTTGCTTCGTGCAATGGCGGCGTATTGATTTGTTGGAGGGAGTCAGGCCAGTTGTCCAGCCAATGGGTTAAAAAGCAGTGGTGGTGGAGTCGGGCAGCTGTCCACCAATGGGTTTAAAGCAATAGGGGGAGTCAGGCAGCTGTCCAGCCAATGGGTTTAAAGCAGTAGGGGAGAGGGCAGCTGTCCAACCAATGGGTTAAAGCAGTAGGGTGGAGTCAGGCAGCTGTCCAGCCAATGGGTTTAAGCAGTGGGGGGAGTCAGGGAAGCTGCCAGCCAATGGGTTTAAAAGCAGTAGGGTGGAGTCAGGGAAGCTGTCCAGCCAATGGGTTAAAGCAGTGGGGTGGAGTCAGGGAAGCTGTCCACCCAATGGGTTTAAAGCAGTAGGGTGGAGTCAGGGAAGCTGTCCAGCCAATGGGTTAAAGCAGTGGGGTGGAGTCAGGGCAGCTGTCCAGCCAATGGGTTTAAAGCAAGTAGGGTGGAGTGAGGAAGCTGACTCCAGTGAAAACCAGTAGAAGATTAAAAATGGGCTATTGTAACCATTGTCTGTCCTTCCGTCATGCTATCTCATAAACGATTGGGCTGAAATCCTGAAACCTTGGTAGTTAGCTCATGACATAGCAACAAAGTGTGAGAACAGGGTATTTGGCCCTGTCCTCCTGGGGTGGGGTCAAAAGGCAAATTCCAAAACTGCAATTACGAGCACGTTATAAACATTTTAATGAAACTTTGTAAATGTGACAATCAACATTGGGGGACGCATGAAATATGTAGTGACTTGGATTGAACCCTTGGGTTCATGCCCAAAATGGAAGAATTTTTTGAACTCTAAATTTATATATTGGGTCATTCCTGGTGGAAGTTTTTTTTTTTTCCATCTTTCAACTTTCCTTCGGTGGGAAGTGTGGGCACTTGCGATGGGTGCACAATCAACTTCGCTCTAGTTTGAAGGTTGAATGCAACCTGTTCCCTTTCCTTTAATGGTGGTAGTCCATTAAAAAAAAAAAAAAAAAAAAAAAAAAAAAAAAAAAAAAAAAAAAAAAAAAAAAAAAAAAAAAAAAAAAAAAAAAAAAAAAAAAAAAAAAATAAAAAAAAAAAAAAAAAAAAAAATAAAAAAAAACGAACAAAAAAACATTCAGACACGCTAAATCTACCCGTAACATCCAAGTGGTGTCAAAACCGAGGAAACATATTTCTTCCCAGTGTGCATCCTCCTCCCAGGTCCCTCTGTTGTGTCCATTCCTCTGCCCCACCTTGGTGTGTTTGTCAACCCTCCAACGCGCCCTTTCTTCCGATGTTCCTAATTTCTGGTCCGTTCTGTGTTTTTGCGGTCTTACGCGACCAATTCATATCTAACACAGAATAATGTGTGTGTGTGGTGTGTGGTTGTCCATAACTCCAACAACATGCACCTGGGGGCCTGAACTTTTCATGCATACAAAGGGAACTCCAAGGTGGTGCATTGAATGAAAACTAGGTGTTTGGGTTATAAAAAAGACCCTCTTTGAAAGATAATTACCAAGCCATATTTAATTACATCATTTATCAAGGTGCAATCCTCTGACACTTTACTCTCCCTCGAGGGGGTTCTCAATCCGCCAATTTTGTTGGCCTGCTCATACATGCCTCGAGTTGGAATAGGCCCACAACTGTTTTCTTACAACTAGCAATACCACCCAGCGCTTTGTGAACGGAAATAAAAGGGGGAAGTAAGAAAAAGAGGGGGGAAGAGGAAGAGAGAGTGAGGGAGAAGGAAGAGGGGGGAGCGAGGAGGGGTGGGGGAAAGGGAAGACAGTATGAAGTGAGAGGAGAGGAAGGCAGAACATGCAGTGAGCATGAATTACGATTACATACTGTTTTCATCAAAGTGATTTCCATTGAAACAAGATGGGAACAAAATAATGTCTGAAATCCATTTTCTAGCCAGTCAACGATAGTCCGGAGACAAACTCGGTCCGTACAAGTCCAGGAGACAAACTCCGATCCGTACAAGTCCGGAGACAACTCCCCGTAGAGGCAAATATCGCCGGACGCCCGGAGCCAAGCTGGCCAGAGACAAAGCGCCGCTCGGTCGTGACAACCCTGCCGTCGGACACTTCGGAAAACACATCATCCAACGACATACGCGCCATCCTTCGGAGTAGGTAGAGAGACCAGAGAGAGAGACATGAGAGAGAGAGATGGAGAAGAGAGAGAAGAGGAGGGAGACGAGATGAGAGAAGGAGAGAAGAGAGAACGCGGTGCGCATATATTGGGAGGGGAAAGCAATGGATAGAGACAAAAAGGAAGAGTGGAGAAAGGTGGGGGGGTAGGGGGTTAGCAGTTAGCAGAGAAGAGAAAGTGTTCATGCTTTATAAAACACCACATATACATACACACACACACACACAGTTCATCTCGTAGTAATATTTAGCAAATACAACCTGTCACTGTCTGACAGGGGTATTAAGGGGCTGGGTGTGGGGGGTGGTGGTGATTGTTGAGGAGGGGAGAGAGAGGAGGCAGGAAGGAGGGGAAGCTAGGAAGGGGGTGGGGGGATTATGGGAGAGCTGTTCCTCACAAATATGCTATATTATGGAAGGAGGGTTGTGTAAAGAGAGAAAGAGAGAGGGAGAGAAAAGGTGAGGGGTGGAGTGTGGGTTAGTAAAGAGAATGATATGCTTAATGACCGAACACACACACAAAAAAAACTCATGTCAGAAAGCTGTTCTCACGGCACAACAGAGTTGGTAAGTAATCCACTGGCACATTCCAAATACTTGATATCCCAGTTGCCAGAAAATTTGTGGAAACGAACCAAAAGTAATCACTGAAAACATGAAGTACCCTGCTCACGTACACCTAATGATCCCTCGAGCATGAACATCAAAAACAAAGCGTTGCGACCAGATTCAATCTCGATACAAAAAAGAGAAGAGGGCATTGTTCTGATTGAGTGTTATTTCCAGCTGATATTTTTGCGACTAACGATCAGAAAATCAGAAAATGACCAAACACCTAAGGATCCTTCAAGAATTGAAGTGAAAAGATCTGGACAAGCTGAAGAAATGCCAAAGTCTGGTACCAGTGTGGCTGAAGCTGCAGAACGATGACAACGAACCACACATTATTAAAGGGGCACATCCCCTGGGATGCTCACTTGGGTAGCGGCTGGATAGATAACCAGGCAAGACCACTGGTAGGCAGGCTTGACCACAAAATATATATGGAGAAAAAAGTCAAATACACTTTGGATTTTTGTTTATTTTAATGACATGAACATTTGGTACATCACGGGTGTTAAGGTTGTGGTCCAAGGTTTTCATCGAAATTTGTTCTGTGGTTTCCAGAAAAGAGCAATACATATTTTGGGGGAAATTCCCCGAGAACCCCTTGGACCACGATATTTTTTATGTCAGTGTGAACAACTTTACTACATCTCAGGTGCTTAAAGAATGGTGGTATTTCATCGGAATTGTAATGATGAGTTTCTGAGAGAATAGCATGCATATTTATTGGGCACACCCCCCCCCCCCATATGACCCTCCGAAGACCCCAAGTTTTTTCATGCTTTGAACAAACTTAGTATCATTGTGGTGTGGTGGTCCAAGTTCATTGGATTATTGTGGAGTTTTGGGAAGAAAGCAATACATATTTTTATGGCAACCTCCCTTAAATCCCCTTAACTGGAGCTGATTTGCGGAATGTCATGAAAACAACTTTGCTTACTAATTGGTGTTTGAAGTGAAGTGGAGTTTCATTAGAATTGTGTGCATCGTGTCTGAGAAGAAAAGCAAACAACCTCTTTGGAGGGGGGGCAAACCCACTCCACCCCCCCCGTAAACTCCCTCTCTAGACCCCTACAAGATACGGTTTTTGTTGCCATCACAGGTGATGAGGTTGTGGTATAAATTTCATTGAAATTGTTTGTGTCGTTTCTGAGAAGAAGTTGCAAGTATTTGTGGACGGAGGATGGACGTACGCGCCCATCCCATATCTCCAGAACTACTTAAGCTGAGCTAAAAACCGCATCCCCTGGAATACACGACAAACGAACTACGGTTGGAAGCTGTCCTGTGCTCAGTGACGATCCTGCAAGAAGCCCTCGGCACAAAACTTTGAAGAACAGAAAACTTCACAGCTTGTCCAATGATCGTGACCTCTGACTGAAATTATAGGTGGATGCTTTGACCCACCCTGGGAGGACTCCATTCCACATTCTGAAACCATGTATGTTGATATCAATAAAACACACACACACACACACACACAACACACACACACAACACACAACACACACACAACACACACACACAGTTGAGAACTGGTAGGTCTTCTGTTTCATCTCCTGTATAAACCCCACCCCATGTGGAAGATGCAGGTGTCAAAGAAACCAATCTCCAACTCGGGATATGCAACACTGCTCAAAATCATTAATACATGTCGCATGGAGAAGGGAACAACCCTCTAAGTTTTTGTCCTCAAAGCAGGGCTGTATACAGGTTTGAAGAAATGGGGAGAAGGTACATTGTATTTCTTATCCAAGTTTGTGGAGGAAAGGTGGGAGGGAAAGGGTAAGAATGGATGCATTGTATTGTAAAAGCAGAGGAAGATAACAAACTGAATGGAAGTGAGAGTCACATACAAACATACGATAAGGTTTTTGCTGAGAAAGCACACAAGCTCTCTGGCCAGCTCATTTGTAATTGAAAACAGATGCTTACAAGGGCTAACATATACATTCAATACAAGAATACGAAGGAGTTATATAATTGTCTTCCAGAACTCATTTTATGTTTCCAAGTAACATAAGAGTAAATTTATCAACAGAAATAGATACACTGTTAATTGGATTCAATAACGAGCAGCATAATACTTTTTATATTCAGTGTTAAGCAAGTAATGTGAAAAGTTCATCAGAAATAGCAGTACATATGAATTTAAAAAACAAAAGCAGGCACATTAAGCAAATTACATGAAATGTGAGTCTGTGAATGTTTAATTGCAAATGTCTAATGCAATTTCACTTCTACATTCCCCTTTTATCCTGTGGATGATAACTGCTTTCTTTATTGGTCTTCTAATCTAATTTTACACAGGCTTAAAAATTCATCATCCCCTCCAGGAGGTGGACTTTCAACACTAACCATTACTTTAGCAGTAGCCTTCTTCATGCACATTGCTGGTAGGGAAACAATGCATTTCACAATCATTATTACAACGAAGCATACGAGTCCCATGATGAGGTACTGCAATATTTTAGCTCCTCAACTTCCTAAAACTCCCTTTAGCCAAGAGACCAATCCAAGATCATCGGGGTTGTAGTTGTGGTACTTCACCCCTTCCGCTTTGATCTTTGCAGCCAAACTGTTTATGTGCTCAGTGTTGTCAGGGATGTCGGTGCAGCATTCAGCATCAACGACGGTGCACGTTCCTCCCTGGGCAACGAGCAATAAGTCCAGAGCAATGCGATTTTGCATCGTTACAGTTCATATGGCTACCATTTCAGCATTGATGTTAGAGAGGCTGTCAGTGATCTCTTTGGCAAGTTCCTCCAAAGAAGCTGCCATGTTGATAAGTTCTCTGGCAGCCTTTGCCACGCTGTGCATAGGAAAGGCAATCATGAAGAACTGTTCAGTCTTGCTGATAGCTCTTTTCCTCTGGCTTGAGGTTTGGAAAGGAGAGTGAGTCAGAAAGTGCATACGAGGCACCACATAGCCTAAGTATCAGGAACCTGACTTTTCCTTGGGGAGCCATGGATAAGCCTTATTTCCACATATAAAATTGGTTCCATTTGTGGCCACCATGTAGGGTATGTTTTGTTGGGTCCCATTCTGTTCTCTGCAAAGCCATCTACTTGTATCTTATCCCGACATGCAGAGTTCCCTAAATTAAGTTCACTTCTAGGGTTCTTCCAGGCCAAGCCGATACATCCTTCTTGCTTTGTCCAAACTCTAAAGTACGGAGGTGGCTTAGATAAATTTTATTGAGGGCAATAATGATCGAAAAAGCTAGTGACTTCCCCACCATCGCTTTCAACTTTTTCTGACAAATCAGAATGTATTATCCACCCGATACCCCGATAATCTCTTTCTTCAAATGGAATTACCACAAGTGGCAGTCCACTGTGTGATGAATGGGGCATATGGGTGCAGACCCAGTAGTTGTTCTGATTTGCATGTTGGGCATATTTTAAGGAAATAGCCAAATATGTGTTGATCTCATTTAACCTTTTGTCATGCAAATCAGCTTATGGTGAGTTAGTCAGAATTTCCATTTTTCTCTTTAATCTAGATGACATAATTGGTGTGGTGTCAATTTGGAGGTGTTGCTGTTTGTGTTTCTGTATGCGTGCTTGGATGTGCAAGGGCATGGTGGTAACAGCGATATCTGGGTGTTGCTGTGTATGCAAGTGTGGAATGCATTTGCATTCCACATTTGCATTTGTGGCAGTTTACCGCTTAGCTTTGTACCATTTCAGGTTATTCACTGGACTTGAACTGCTTAAATTTCAGTAAAAACTGAAAAAAATGAGGATGTTCTAACCACTTTTGTCCGTAGTGTATGTGGTGTATATATATATATATATATATATATATAATATAATATTAATATGTACTAATGTATATATGAGATATATGTATATATTATAATATGTATATGTATTTGTATATGTAATATATATATTTGTTATATGTATTATTTGTATATGTATATGTTATATTTTTATGTAATATATATATATGTATATATATATAATATACATATATAGATATAATTTTATATATATATACATACACACAATACATACATACATCAGACGCATCTCCTGACTTATGGTGAGCATTGCCACGGATTATGTCTCACACGGTAAAACCGCATAATCCGCAAAGAAAAACTGTCCGTCTGCCACCAGTTAAACATCAAACGGAGGTGACGGATTGGAGGTGACGGCCTCTAGATTGGAGGTGATGCTTTGGTGTCGGACTTTCTGTCCAATGGACATAAGGGGAGGTGACGTTTGATGATAAATATCTCGTTAATAATTAATATATTTACTGTTCATATTGTTTACTAATCCTATTTGGTGTCATTTTATGATCTTAAAGAAAACTTATTTTGATCTGCTCACTGTTGCTCCCTGTGTTAGCATACGTCTGAAGAGTGGTTTCAATCTATTGACAAGTTCAGTGCTGTATGTGGTTGCTCTCACGGTCCTAATTACTTCACCTGCAACTGTACAATAGAATAACTTCTTCAGAATTTGGTCGTCTAAGAAAGGTATTCCTACAATGTGGAATGGAAAAACATCTCGTTTACCAAATAATTTGGTGTGAAATTTATTATTATTGATATCAATTTGTCATTCCAAATCAGAAACTGCTGAAGTGTGAGTTTGGTTTCCCTTTTTTAGTTTGAGTTATTTTGTATATACGTCATCATGAAGCTGATCGAATACAAACCCATCATTAATTGTGAGTAAATCATCAATGAATCGAAAGATGTTTCCACACCTTCCGTGGCAGTTGTTAGTTCATTCCTGCACGTGTTGTGGACCCAATCATGACTCATACATGTGCAAATTAAAGGAGCCAGATGTGAACTCACGGGTATCCCCACTGTTGCTGAAGCTCTTGTTGCCAAATGGAAAGAAACTGTTGTTGAGAAATCGAACACTTTCTTTTTGTATATTTTTTGAAAAACTACATGAATATTGATTTCCCTTTACAGACCAGTTTGCTCGTTTTTGATAGACTTTGATGTATACTTTATTACCTCCTGCTAATGCTTTATCTTCCGCTCTGTCCAATGCGGTTACAAGCTTGTCATGTGGAATGTTTGTGAAGAATGCAGAAAATCACAAGTTGATAGACATTTAGCCTTTACTTACCCATGGTATTGATGTTGTGGATACTGTCGATTACAGGTTTAGAATGATCAATGATGCAGAATTTTTAAATACCAGAATAAAAACCTCACCTTTTCATGGTCGTTTTTCAAACATATATAAATTCGTTTCATCACCCCTGTAATATACTACCTGACAATGGTTTCAAACTGCATTGTCTACTTGCGATGATGAACCTCATCTTACAAGGGGTTTTGTGCATTTTTTGGGATCCAGTGTATGAATGGTAATTTATGGTATTTATCTGGAACGAACGGTCTTCTTGCTTTTGAGTGATTTACATGTTGTTGTATCAAGTCTATTTTATTATCGTTACTTATTTTGTAGGTCTTTGAGAGTCCAGTCTGTAAGGCCAAGTCTTCCAAAAGTGTTTGAATGTGGAATGTTTTGCACACAAATGCAATCTTATTATTTGCTTTGTCAATTGGAACAATAACATGTTGTGAGTTTGAAGCTGTTTTAAGAAGGGTTTTAAAGGCCAATCTTTTTACCACGACTGTGTTCACTCCGGTCTATTTTTTTCAGGATTAAAAAAACATCCTCTTCCTTTTTCTTTACCTTCGACATTTCCAATCCCACTTTGACGTGAACGGTATTTCACCATTCACCTTCACCAATTATTTTTTCTTCAAACTTACTTTACTCTGCCACCCCCCCCCCCACCTCTTCCCTAATCTCAAAAATAAAAATAAAATGGCCTCTTAAAATGTTTGACTTCCTCTCTCTGTAGTGCTCTTCTTCTTATTAGTGCTCTAACAGCTAATACACAGAAACATATAACAAGGCAGGAGACAAGAGAGGTGGGAGAGGGAAGCACAAAATAGTGGGGAACAAAGACAATAGGATATCTGTGGAAGAGAGAGTATTGGGAAAACAAGATGGTACTACAGGACTTTCAGGAAGGAACACAGGAATTTGAAGGTGGATTTGGGGTGGATTAATGGGGGTAGAAAAGATAAAGATTTTGGATAGGGGAAGACATGAGATGTGTTGAACAGCTGCTTTAAGAACCTGGAGGGAGAGTGGGATTTAAGGAGTTTAGGAGTTTGTTCCAGAGGTGGGGAAAAAGAGGAATGAAAGAGTTAAGGTGACAGTGATTCTTGATTTGGCAGTTTCACCAGAAGGGGATTTTTGGTGACATTCGAGTGCCCTGCGGAAACATGGGGGGGGGGGCAGATCACAGACAGAGCAGGGGGTGGCAAGGCGGAGAAGAGATTGTAGAAGACAGAAAGACCACCGACCTGTCTCCGGTGAGAGAGTGAAAGATTGAAAGACTCAGCTGCATCGTGGGAGATACAATGATACTAAATGCCTAGGTTTCCACAGGTGACGTCAAGATAGGTGTGAGGCAGGAGCACCACCCAAAGGGGAGAGCAGTACTCCATAGGCTGTGGATGAAAGCTTTGTAAGTGGTTGAAGCTCAGGTCTGCCAAGAAGACGTAGGATGCCCAATCGGCGACTGGCTTTGGAGGCCAGCTTGGAGATGTGGCTTCCCAGGAAAGATTGTGGCAGATAGTGAGACACAGAAGCTTGAATGAAAGACTCTTCAAGGGGATTGTTGAGAAAGTAGATTGAGTGTGGGGGGGGGCTCCAGACGGTCTTTTCGGAGAGACATGGTGAGAGTGGGAGATTTGTCAGGATTGAAAGACTTATTTCAAGTGTTTGACCAGCTTGTGATTTTATCCACGTCTGCAGAGTGTGAAGAGGCTGCTGCATGCGATCAGAGGAGAATGGTACGGCAGAGGGTGGAGTCATCAGCAAAGAGATAAAGAGGATTTTCCAGAGAGTCTGAGAGATCATTGATGAAAACCAGAAAAAGAACAGGGCCCAGAACACTACCTTGAGGAACTCCGGCTTGAACAGGAAGAGGGGATGAGAGAACTACATTAAGAGCCACACGTTGACTGTCACAGGAGAGGAAGTCCGTGGGCCATGAGTGGAGATTGCTTCCTTCCTTCATTCTCAATTCTTTTTGCACTTCATCCATCTTTAATGTATTTAAAAGAATCTCTGACCTACAAATTTTTAAAATCACACTTTGCAATGCTTGTTTGTCTTCCATTCATTATTTTTTTCCAACTCCAGTCTAAATTCATCCGACTTCATTAAATCTACCTCCTCCTAACTCCTCCACTGTTTATACCTCTTCCTACTCCTCCATCTTGCCCCATTCTACCTTCACTCCTCTGCTTGACTAATAGCTCCCCTCTGGTATCCAAACTCTATGGGTTTCAAATATCCGTGGGCTTCGTTCCAAGCCGAACAAGTATCTCACTTTCTCATTCATTTTACATCCCTCAATATCTTCAAACATGCTCTCTTTTTCCTCTCATCACACCTCCCCCTCTCCCCCCTAAATCCTGTTCATCCCCACCTGCTCCAGTTTTACAATACCTCTACCCAGTCTCATCCTTCCCCTCTCCCACCCCTCCCTTCTCCTCCTCCCCCATGACCGTGCCTGCTCTCATCGTCTCTGCTCCCTCTCAAGCTTCACTCTCATCCCTCCATCTCAATTCAGCCACCTCCCCCCTCTGAAGTCAAACATCACTCCCCCCCCCCAAGCTTCCCCTCACCTTTATCAAAAGCTCCCCCCCCACCACACACTTTCTCCATCAATTCCTGCCCCTCATCCTTCTCCCTCAATTCTCCCTCTCACCCTTCTCCCCAAATCTCCCATCACCCCTCCCCTTCAAATATTTCCCCTCAGCCCTCCCTTCTTAATCTCCCCATCACTCCCATTCTCAAAGCTGCTTCCTACTCTTCCTACCCCTCAAATCCATCACACCTCCCCCTTTTCCCACCTCCTCAATTTTGGTTTCCCCACCCTGCCCGCTCTCATCTTTACAATCCCACTACCCAGTCTCATCCTTCCTCTCTCACACCTCTCCCTTCTCCTGCCTCCCACATGGCACCTGCTCTAATCGTCCCCCTTTCCCTCAATGCTTCTCTCTCACCCCTCCCTCTCAAATCAGTCACCTCCTCCCTCTTCAAAGCAACTTCTCTCTCTCCCCTCCAAGCTCCCTCTCACCTTTCTCAAAAGCTCCCCCTAACCCTTCTCCCTCAATTCTCCCCACTTGCCCCTCCTTCAAATCTCCCCATTTTTCCACCTTCTCAAAGCTGGCCACCCACTCATATCCACAAAGCTGCCTTCTTCCACCACCCTCTCTCTTCCATCTCATTTCTCCACCTCCTCCAATCCCTTTGTCCTCTCTCTCATTACTCCCCACTGCAACTCATCCCTTTACCACCTAGCCCTTTGGCTTCCTCCCCATCTGACCCTCTCCCCTAGGTCTTCTGCAATCTCCTGCACACTGTCAACAACTCTCACTACTTCCACCTCTCCTCCCTCATCCTACCCTACCCTCCTCTGAACCCAAAGCCTCCTCCCTCCCTCTTTCTTAATAGTGTGGACCTCAAATATCCGGGGCCTTCACTCTAACCTGACTGATTTTTCCATACAGGTTGCCACTGACAAACCAGACATAATCTCCTCAACAGAAACTTTCCTCCTTCAAGACATCTACAACTCCTTAGTTTCTCTCCCTGGTTACTCCCTCCTCCGGTATGATAGACCTGTGATGAGATGGACCTGAGCCTCGTCCTGGTGGTGGAGTTGCTCTCTTTATCAAAGATTATTCATCACTCTCCATGCAATGCCTCACTCCCACACCCCCAGGAATACCTCTGCCTCTGACTTCCCATCCCCTCCCACCTCTTGTTTACATGCGTGTTGTGCCGTCCACCAAACAGTAATGACTCCATTTCCATCTCGCTCGCCGAAAACATGGACCAACTTCGATCCACTCATCCCAACTCTCTCTTCCTCATATGTGGTGACTTCAATTTACCATCATGCTAGTTGGCTGGGTGTGGGTACCTCTCTCAACTGCCATGGCACTTCAGCAAAAGACTTCTGTGACTCATTGGGACTGACACAATCTGTCAATTTCCCAACCCGGATCTTAGCCAACGGTACTCCATCTCTTCTGCATTTGATTTTGACCAATTTCCCAGAAAATGTCTGCTGTACTTCATCTGCTCCAATCGGTTCATCTGGTGGTCGTATGACAGCTTAGCTGCCGGGGTAGCTATCATTTATTGAAGCGCGACTGTGTCGCTGATGCAGTTTTGTGCTTCCCACTAGAGCCCCTCGTGTCTCCTGCTCCCTTTGTTATACTTTCTGTGTGTTCGCTCTTATATGAGCCACGACAATGTATACAAAAAAACAAAGGTGATGAACGTTCGAAATTCGGATTTGCAGAGGAAAGACTGCACGATGGAGAGTCTTTGGAGGCCAACTTAGAAATATGGTTTGCCAAGGAAAGATCATGGCTGATAGTGAGATCCAAGAGTTTGAGCAACTACTGAACTTCTTTTAGAGGATTGTTAACAAAGTCAATGGGTGGGTTTGCCAGACGGTTCTTTCAGAGAGAGACAGAGAAAGAGAGTCATAGTTGTCCAGCTAGTCCCAAAGGTGGTGTCGTGATTTTGATTTTGTAAATGCCTAAAAAATGTGATTTTTTTTCTTTCCAGATTGATGGTCTATCCCTGAAGATTTATCAGGAATGGACAGACAGATTAAGAAAGTGCTGCAATTGTTGAACTGTACTTTACAAATGGAAATGAAATTGTTCAAGGGTAGCGAGCAAACAGACAGATCACTACACTAATTCTGGGACACTCTGTACAAGTCAAGGGACAGTCTTGGATCGTGTCACAGACTGATCTGAGGATGGTAATGGATGCAGGGGTAAACAGACCCGACAGTACAGACAGCTATAGGTAAAGGTAATGAGGTTTGAGGTTTTAGGTTGCATTCATCAGCAGATAAATTATAAAATAAAAGAGGAGGTTTTTACTCTGTATAAGAATATAGTGAGGGCCTCATCTAGAATATTGTGTACAGTTTTGGTCGCTAATCTGAGAAAGGACATTGCGAGGATTCAGCGTACCATAGTCGAGCAACGAAATGGATTCCGAGCCGAGCGAGATGGATTCTGGGCCAAGCTGGACGAGCTATATAGATGGAGTCTGCACCTGGCGAGTCTAGCAAGATGGATTCTGGGCCAATTTAGACTAGCGAGATGAATTCTGGGCCAATTTAGACTAGCTATATAGATGGAGTCTGCACCTGGTGAGTCTAGCAAGATGGATTCTGGGCCAATTTAGACTAGCTAGATGGATTCTGAGCCTAGCTAGATGGATTCTGGGCCAAGCTAGATTATCTATATAGATAGAGTCTAGCTAAGCCCAGAATCCATCTAGCTAGTCTCGCTAGGTGCAGACTAGCTAGATGGATTCTGGGCCTAGCTGGACTAGCTATATAGATGGATTCAGCACCTGGCGAGACTAGCTAGATGGATTCTGGGTCGAGCTAGACTAGCTATATAGATGGATTCTGCACCTGGCTAGTCTAGCAAGATGGATTTTGCGCCTGACTAGTCCAGCTATATGGATTCTGAGCCTAGCTATATGGATTCTGAGCCGAGCTATATGGATTCTGAGCCAAGCTATATGGATTCTGAGCCGAGTTAGATCAGCTATAAAGATGGAGTCTGCACCTAGCGAGACGAGCTAGGTGGATTCTGGGCTTAGCTAGACTAGCTCGATGGATTATGTGCCTAGCGAGATTAGCTAGATGGATTCTGAGCCGAACTAGATGGATTCTGGGCCAAGTTGGATGAGCTATAAAGATGGGGTCTGCACCTAGCGAGACGAGCTACATGGATTTCATCTGGGCTTAGCTAGACTAGCTAGATGGATTCCGGGCTTAGCTAGACAAGCTAGATGGATTCTGGGCCTAGCTAGTCTAGCAAGATGGATTTTGCGCCTGGCTAGTCCAGCTAGATGGATTCTGAGCCTAGCTATATGTATTCTGAGCCTAGCTAGATGAGCTATAAAGATGGAGTCTGCACCTAGCGAGACTAGCTAGATGGATTCCAGGCCGAGCTTTGAGGAGTGGGTGAAGGAGACAGGATTTCATATGTGAGGGATTAGAGAGGAGGTGATTACGAGAGGATCTGATAGATATGTTTAAGATAATAAAGGGTAGAGATCAAATAGATGCAGGAGTTTTTTTAAATTATTTTTTAGCAGAATGGATGATGACAGGATAAGGGGCACAGTTTCAGTGTAAAGAAGAGAATTAGGATGGTGGTGAGGCAAGGGTCTTTCACTCAGAGTGAGAGAGTTATTACCTCCACCACCGAAGGTGAAGGAGATTATGTTTTCACCCCTTTCTGTCTGTTTGTTACTTGCAAAATCAAAGATTTGTCAAGTATGTTGGTTTGTCGATTTTGTTATTTTGTCTGTCTGTCTGTCTGTCTGCTTGTCCGTTTGCCTATTTGTCCCTTACAGATCACAACTTTCAACCGATCTTCACAAAACTTCACCACATGGTAGAGTTTGTCACAAGGAAGAATCAATCCTATTGTTTTTGAGGTGAAAAGGTCAACATAGGCCAAAGGCCAACAACTTTGGTGAGATTTCTAAAATCTCAATTTTCATCCGATTGACTTCAAATTTGAAGAGGATTTATATTTCAGGTCACTGAATTCAATGAGCCAATTATATTGTAGGTCCACATCGGTCAAAAGGTCAACATAGGCCGAAATTATAAAATTGTCAATTTTCATCCGATTCACTTGAAATTTGACGAGGAGTTGCACATTTGGTCATTGAATTCAACCACCAATTATTTTTGAGGTCAAATTTGTTTTATTGATTTTGTTTGTACCGTGCACTTCATGACGCCTTCTTGTTTGTCTGTTTGTGTGGAGGATATCTTAAAAAGTTGTGGACGGATTCGGACGAAACTTTGTGGACATGTTAGGTGTGTGACAAGGAAGAATTGATTCAGTTTTGGTGAAGATCCGAATCCGGATCTGGATCTGATAATTTTTTTAAGTGATTCTTCACCATTGAGAGAAAGGGCCAAAACCGATATAGTACTGTATAGCATGATATTTCAAAAATGTATTGGGCCCAATATGTTCTCGTGGATCAGGCATTACGTGGCGGAGGTATTCACTCTACCGAGTGCCCTTCTCGATAATCCATGGAATGTTCTTCCTGGAAAGATATAGAAGGAAAAACAGGAGATTATAGGTACCTAGAGCATTGTGGATAGAGGGATACTGTACATGGATATTGGCAGGAGTAGTAGGGAGCTGGGGATAGGGATCAGTGATTGTGATGTCTATGAGAGGGTTTTGTCACAAGGTGACTGTTGTTGGTTTTAGTTCATTCCTCACCTTAGAACACCGTTCATCGCACCAACCCTACCCCCGTCCCATCATTAATAAATAAATATTAATGTCACTACAACTGCCCATTGTTCTCCTCCCCACTCCTCTTCCTCCACACATTAAATTAACACTGTTGCGGTTCTCGGAACCGCATGCATACAACAGATAGGTGTCCCAAGACAGTTATTCCATTATTATACGTGTAGGTAGTCCCCTTCCTTTTGCTTAGCGGGACAACAAGGGAGTGCGTTGCGATTATCGAATAGCTATGGTTGCTTAAATCATTTTCTTCTTCATTCATCCCCACTCTTCTTCTTTTCTGATTATTCCTGAAGTAAATCAGCCATGTGCGCCTTGGAGGCCAGAGCGTGTGGCGCCGCGGTGGGGAAACTGCAGCGCATGCGGCACCGCGGTGGGAAACTGCAGCGCGTGCGGCACCGCGGTGGAAATCCTGCCATGCGCATTGGCGGCACCGGGTGGGAAAACTGGCAGCGGTGCGGTCACCGCGGTGGAAACTGCAGGCATGCGGGCAGCGCGGCATCACCAGCCCGCGGTGGGAAACTGCAGCGCGATGCGGACCACCGGTGGGAAACTGCAGCCTGCTGGCACCGCGTGGGAACGCAGCGCGTGCGGCACCCGCGGTGGGAAACTGCAGCGCGTGCGCACCCGCGGTGGGAAACTGCAGCGCGTGCGGCACCGCGGTGGGAAACTGCAGCGCGTGCGGCACCGCGGTGGGAAACTGCAGCGCGTGCGGCACCGCGGTGGGAAACTGCAGCGCGTGCGGCACCGCGGTGGGAAACTGCAGCGCGTGCGGCACCGCGGTGGGAAACTGCAGCGCGTGCGGCACCGCGGTGGAAACTGCAGCGCGTGCGGACCACGCGGTGGGAAACTCAGCGGCGTCGGCGCCCCGCGGTGGGGAAACTGCGGCGCGTGCGGCACCGCGGTGGGAAACTGCAGCGCGTGCGGCACCGCGGTGGGAAACTGCAGCGCGTGCGGCACCCCGCGGTGGGAAACTGCAGCGCGTGCGGCACCGCGGTGGGGAAACTGCAGCGCGTGCGGCACCGCGGTGGGGAAACTGCGCGCGTGCGGCACCAGCGGTGGGAAACTGCAGCGCGTGCGCACCGCGGTGGGGAAACTGCAGCGCGTGCGGCACCGCGGTGGGGAAACTGCAGCGCGTGCGCACCGGGTGGGAAACTGCAGCGCGTGCGGAACCCGGGTGGGAGAAACTGCAGCGCGTGCGGCACGCGGGTGGAAACTGCAGCGCGTGCGGCACCGCGGTGGAAAAACTGCAGCGCGTGCGCACCGCGGTGGGAAACTGCAGCGCGTGCGGCACCGCGGTGGGAAACTGCAGCGCGTGCGGCACCGGCGGTGGGAACTGCAGCGCGTGCGGCACCGCGGTGGGGAAACTGCAGCGCGTGCGGCACCGCGCGTGGGGAAACTGCAGCGCGTGCGGCACCGCGGTGGGGAAACTGCGGCGTGCGGCACCGCGGTGGGGAAACTGCAGCGCGTGCGGCACCGCGGTGGGAAACTGCAGCGCGTGCGGCACCGCGGTGGGGAAACTGCAGCGCGTGCAGCACGCGTGGGAACTGCAGCGCGTGCGGCACCGCGGTGGAAACTGCAGCGCGTGCGACCGCGGTGGGGAAACTGCAGCGCGTGCAGCACCGCGTGGGAACTGCAGGCGTCATGTGGTGTGCTAGTTGGTGCTGGACTGTCGGCTTGAGCATCTGATGGTCTGGGGAGAATTGCTGATTGCATTAGAAAGGCATGAAATAAATACCTCTTAGAGGCTTCATGAATGGTGTTTTCACGGCACGGGAAACAGGGCCAGCACGACGCCCACGCTGCACGAAACACGTACATTGGCCAATAAAGCCGATCCCCACGCCATGTTGGGCAGGATACGAGTGTGCGGGTCGAAGCGGGTTGTTCTTTTTTAAACCTCAATACCCGACACATATTGGTGTTCGCCCACGCATATGCTGGCGGAGTCGTGTGAACGCGAGCGCTGGCCACGTGTGTAATGGCGGAACGCGCGCACTGTATGGAATGTGCTAAGAGCAGACACGTACGCCGCTCGTGAAACGTGCATGGATTTATCCATGGCGATGTACCTTCAGTCCTCGCTGGCAGCAGTGGATTCTCCAAGGATGGTGAGCGTCTTCTCGTCTCTGCGGCCAGCGAGGTTGCGATCGAGCGGGGAGTGTGCAGTGTGGGCCACGTTGGCGCACGCGGAGCGAGCGCGTTGATCGACGCTGGTCGAGCGCCCGAGCGGGCATGCGGGCCCTCGACCGGTCGCCCGGGGGGTTTGCAGGGTGATTCAGCGTGCCAATTTCGGTGTGGGCGATTCATGTCATCTCGTGGGTTCGGAGCGCAATATTGCCGCTGTTTGGGATGGCCTTGCAGAAACGAAGTGAGGCGGTTTCCGGCCCAAGCTGGCGGGCCATGTGAGGGGTCGGGGCCAATCGGAGCGCTCGATTCGGGTGATGACGTTTGGATTCAGCATGGCCCCTCTCCCCGAGCTGCGGGTCCATAAAGGTCGGGGCAGTCCATCTTGCTCTGTCGGTCTGTGTTTCCTGCTCCTCTCTCCGCCACGCCTCGTCGACACCGCCACGACCCGCCTCCTGCTCCTCGACTCTGCCTTCTCGTCTCCGCCCACACCACGTCGACCCCACCGCCTACCTGATCCCGCCAGTTCTCCACCCTCGCCCACTGGACACTGCCCCTTCTCCACTCAAGCTCCTCCTTACCGAGCACAGTCTCCACACGTGCGGCTCGGGCTAGAGGCAACGTGCCCATTGTCGGGTACCGCACCCCGGAGCATCCCCCCCCCCCGAAACGTATTGGTGGCCGTCGTGCTATCGGGCGCACACGTACCGAGATCATAGCCTCAACCCCCGGTTGCAAAACTCCTCTTCATTGGGTTCTGTGTCTGTGTGTGAGCGTTGTGTTGTGTGTGTGTGTGTGTGTGTGTGTGTGTGTGTTGTGTGTGTTGTGTGTGTGTTGTGTGTGCTGGCGCCTGTCTGCTTAAGTAAAACTGTAGAAGATTGTTATCATTGTTATTGTTATTATTTCCGCGGTAAGTCTGCTCTGTGTCCCCTTTTGTAAGTTTCCTGTTATTGTTGCACCACGCTTCTTTCTATCCCTGCATTACACACAACA
>CM068963.1:117965533-117978259 GCA_035128595.1 Eptatretus atami
ATGATTAAAAACACCTCACTCCCACATGATTAAAAACACCTCACTGCCATGGTACTAAAAACACCTCACTGCAACATTATTAAAAACACCCCACCCCCACATTATTAAAAACACCTCACTTCCACATGATTAAAAACATATCATTGCCATGGTATTAAAAACATCTCACTGATACATTATTAAAAAACCAAGAGAGAGATAAAGGTTTTGGAAGAAGAAGAAGAAGAAGAAGAAGAAGAAGAACAACAACGCGGAGCTCTCTTAGAGCCACGTTCGCGTACGCGAGACGCGGCTAAAAACAACAACAAAAAAAACGTTCGGCGTGTATGGACCAAGATACCTCCACCCTGATCTGGAGAGATTGTCTCAGAAAATGGAGGAATGAATGTTGCAATGTACTGTTGAAAAGAAAGTTGTTTTTCTTCCATCTCCTCCCCATGTCAGGATAAGCTGACGTAGTACATCTGAAAAAGTTTTAATCGGTTACTATCAGAGAACCCGCCCGAACGGTGATCTTGTCCAAAGCATTGCAAACACATTCTTCTCACGCATTGTAGTGGGGCAACTTAGCATAACAATTGTGCATTTGTGAGGAAAGCACAAATTTGGCACAATCTAGTAATAGCCTATATATTATGAAACAGATTTGATATTGGGCCATCTTCAAAATTCAGCTGCTGAATGGCTGTGGCAAGCCATTTCGCACTCCATCAAATTTTGAAGATGGCCCAATGATCCAAAACTGTTTCATAATATGAATAGGCTACTATGTGGCCAAAAATTTGGTGCTTTCCTCACAAATGCACAATCGTTATGCTAAGTGCTTCCATCTATACTGGAGTTGTCTTTATGCCTTGTTTAAGGGCGATTTCCATTCAAAAAAGAATAAAGCATAGGCAATACTGGCAGAGGGAAGGATCCGTCTGGAAGTTGGGCCTGGAGAAAGCTGTGCTTTTGCCATGCTCCGTTCAGCCAAGAGCCCACGCCCTCGTCCTCTCCCCTCCTTGGACCCCCAGAACGTTCAGAGACGAGGTGGGCCATTTCCGCTGTCAAGCAAGATGGACAGTGCCTTCCCGTCTTGCGGTATACTACGTGAATATCGTATTTCTACCGTCTTGTTGAATTCCCACTGTCCGCTCTACTTGTGTTGATGGGCTTGATAAGGCATAGATAATAAGGAATCCAGTTCATTCATTGGTACTTAAGGCGAGAGATTTAGGTAGTGGATTTAGGGGTAATTGTTTGTTACTTGGCAAAAATGAAGAATTTTTCAAGTTATATTGGTCGGTGCGACTTTGTTATTACGTGGCATAACTTTTTTTTGTTCGCCAAGTACAGGGTTTCAAAAAGACTACACAACTTTGGTTGTTAATATGTTTCATACCACAAATGATACAAATGATACATTTGTTTTATATGAACAGGAAATGTCATAAAGATTTCTTTTTTTTTAGGTTGGTGTTTAAATAATAAAAAATAAAATTAAAAAAAATGCTGATCCACAGTAGAAACCTCAGAGCGTTGAATGTTTCTGAGACGAGATCCGACACGCAAGTTCAGCAATAATTTCCGTATAAGTATGGAAGGGATATCCACGCATACGCAGGACACGAGTACAGAGAGTGGCGCAAGAGGTTTAAAGGAGACTGAAGTTGTCAGAATACGAAAAGTACTTTCATCAACCCAGCACAAGTGCAGAGACATTGAACGAGTGCTGAATCATTCAAACAAAGTCCCAGAAAAATCAATCTGACGCACATCTTAGAGAACTGGGAACTGCCAACCACCACTGTCAGGATTTGTAATATAAAGACTGAGCTTTATGCCTTATACCAAGAAGGTGCAGATCGCAAAGAACTCAAACCAAGTGCAGATCTCAAACGCAAGTGTTTGGCGCCTGAGAAGATGCTCAGCGTCGCATAGAGGATGAGAAGATTGCCTGAAAGATGCTATACCTAGATCACTTAGTAGAATATACGAAAGCGTGCTTTCATGAGTCACGCAGAGGGAAAGTCACTCGTCAGCGTACTTGTGGAGGCGAGGTCTAACGGGGCTCTGAAAACCCCCACGTGAGGTCATCAGAAACACATACGCGATATGTCACAAAGGTCTAATGTTTTGATCTGGGCCTGCTCCATGACCACCTTTGGTGGTCCGTTTATTACCTCTTGATGGTTATCCGGCGCGAACAAGTTACAAGAGCGGACGACACGCATGGGACCCACGAAACACAGACTGTTACAGTATTAGTGCAGGTTTCCTGAGACGGATTGAGGGACGATGTAGTGCCTTGCCAAGCGGCGCTGGGTGGTAAGATGTTGTAAGTACGCTATTATCTGCAAACCTGAGTATACCCAGGTATGAATTCGATTAGCCAGGGATCGGCGGCGTTCCCCTCATTGGGCTTAAGTGCGTATCGAAGCACGTCACGACATTGGAAAATGAAGTTCCAAGGTCCGCTGGGGTGTTGACGCGAGAAGACCAACCGCCTGGCCCTCTGATCACCAACATAAACCTGTTGAATTTTTTTCTGTGGGGTTTGTCAAAATATGTTTGTCTAATCAACACCAAAGGTGGCAAACCTGCAGGATCTTGTTCTCTGATCACAGCTGCATGCACACTAAAGTTGGATGCAAAACAGCTGAGCCCGAAACATAGGCAAGAACCGTGTACCACCTTGATGTCTGTGCCCGACCAAAACAGATCTCGTCATTAAAGTGTATTGGAATGGTGTGCACAAAAAAACTTTAAGTTCTGTATCATAATACAAAAGGATATCGTTGTATCAATTTCATACATATATATATAATATATATATATATAATTAACAACCAAAGTTGTCCGGTTTTGGAAACACACGTATATATGTGTGGTGTACATACACACACACACACACACACACAATCGTATTGTTTATTGTTAGTCGGGCTGTGGAAATTCCAATACACCAAAAAGGTCCTTAGATCAGTTATGACGATAAGTAATTGTGTAGTTAGATTTCCCCACCGTTGTTTAGAGGGAATTTCCTGTTCACAGGGCTGTGATCCTTTGAGTTAGCCTTTTTCTTTTCTCTATCGTTATTTTGGACCAATATCCCCAACAACTCAACCACCCCACCTTCGCCTCTTTACCTCCACAACTCACCCGCAAACATCGCTTCACACGCCATTCTCAACGACGCCCGCCACAACTCAACACACCACCTTCGCCTCTTACCTCCACAACTCCACCCCGCACATCGCTTCACCGCCATTCTCAACGACCCCGCCAACAACCAAACTCCCACCCCTCCGCCTTTCTACCACACGCGGCCATGGGTGTGAATGCGTTCCTTTGCCTCAAAAAATCGGATCAGGAATGCTTCACGCCCCCTTTTCATCATCCAATGACCGAGCATCGGGTAGTGTACCCCGCCCCGAACCCGCTGTGAATCGTTCCTTTCGCCGAAAGCGATCAGGAATGCTTCACGCCCCCTTCATCCCCAATGACGAGCATCGGTGCATAGCCCGCCTCCGAACCCGCTGTGATCCAGAAATTTACATATACGCCCCCCCCCGGGCTATATAGCGCGAGCAGCGCAGCTCGGGAGGAAGAAGGAAGAAGGTGCGCAGTACGTCGGCAGAGAACCAAGTGGGAGCAGTGGAGTGGCAGCGGGGAGTGTCGGCAGAAAAGTCAAGTCTGCAGTGTCGGCGCAGTCGAGTCGGGAGACGGAGCTCGAAGCCGACGGGAAAGGCAGACGGGGAGCGCGGAGAGAGCTCCCGACCACGCCAGGGGACGAAGCCAGGCGCAGCTACGCTGACATTGCGGCTTGCCCGCCATCGCGCCACGAGGGCGCGGGTAGGACCCTTCGGTCTCGTGGACCTGGCCGCTCATCCAGGTTCCACGCGCATTGGGCCCAGTCTGACTCCCTTGCCTTTGAGGGGGTCTTTCCTTTGCTTTTGTGTGAATGCGTGTTGTGGCGCCGTGTCTTGTAAAGTAGAAACTGTTAAGTGTGCATGTAATAAATATTGCTTTTTCGGTTGTAAACTTCTTGCTTTGTAAATTGCATTCTTACTGTATGGCTGTGAATACGTGCTTGCTTGTCTGAGTGTGGAATAAATGTACTTGTCGAACTGTTCCCGTTTCGTTGCTCTTTCCTTTGTTTGAAAGTTCCATCTTGCATCACGGAAGGAATTGGTAGAAGGGTGTAAGCACCCGGTAAATAATCACGTCCGTCGGGGCCGGCGATAACACGCTCGGTTATCACTGAAGCACGGAACGGACCGCTTAACGTTCGTGTCCTGGCCGGCCAGCGGCGAGGTACGATCGCCCGGTTAACTACCGCGCAGGTACTTAGGTAGTGTCGAGTTTGGCGAACAACCCTATCCTGCGCGGGTGGCCGATTGGCACGATGTGGTGTGGTCGAAAGACCCACCCGTGACTAGCTCCTGGCGGTAGTTCCAGGAGGGTCACGACTGAATTGTCCGTCCCGGTGGGCGACGCGGTCGCGATTGAGTTACGTGGCCGATCGCACGCCGGGCGGACCGAAATTCGTAACAATATTGTTACGAAATTTTGGAATTCGATTGCACATACAACATTCAGGTTCCTTTATGAGTCAGTTAATGTCGATAAGTTGCTTGTTCCATAGATAGTTCACCTTCCATTGTTTAATGGGCAGAAATGATTAAGTGCCCCGCTGCGCCGATTCAATTTAAATAGTAGGGAGCCGATCATAACACAATGGAGAACCGCCCCTCCCCCTTTCTTCTGCGAAGAGGAGAGAAAGAGCCCCCCGTCCCGTGATTCATGACGTCAAACAAACTCCCCTCCCACCCCGTGGTTGAGCGGGGATGGAGCACGACAGGAATAAAAAAGGGAGTACTCTGCTTTGTTCGGTGCTGTGCTTTAAGTAGAGCTTCGGCTCTGCTAGGCTTGGGTTAGGGTCGACTTTGAAGGCTTTCTGCTTTGGCTTGGCTTTAAGTAAGCTTTTGACTTTCCTTGGCTTTTAGCAGGCCTTTGGGTTCTGGCTTGGTTCGTCTGAGAGAGAGTCCTGCTTGTTCATCGAAGAGAGTTGAGCTGGAATTGCTCGGCGGATTCTTCTTGGTTGCGTGAGCTCTTTGTTCTCCGCTTGGTTCCCCGGCTTGTGGGCGACTCATCGGCTCATCTTGAGGTGGATCCCTCGGGGAAATCGACGCATCGACGGGAAGGATCGGCGCCTCGCTCACCAGCAACGTGTTCGGAAGCGCGAGAGGATTCGCTGGAAGCTCGGAAGGATCGCGGCTTCACGGCGAGTTGGATCAAGCTCACTCTCGCGGGAGCCCGGGTCTGAACAGCTTAAGACCACAACGAGTGGAGAAGGTTCAAGAATAATGGTTCTTGGGGTTTCAGCTCATGTCCCTCCGAGCTGGAGCCGTTATTAAAGGCATCAGTCAACCATTTCTTGGGTGTGTGTTGTCGTAACGTGTGTCCCGTGGGCCCAGTCTAACAAGTAGGAAACTGTTAAAGTGCTTTGTGTGGCTGTAAATCATTGCATTGTATTTCGTATAGTCGGTATGTTCCCTGCTCTTAAGCGTGCTTCCCTGTCCCCATTATTATTAATAAAATACCGCCCAATTTGTTGAATGTTCAGCTCGTCGCATCGATTGTTTCATTGACTGACATTCGTGTGTTGGTAGTTAGAAAGCCGTTGTTTGCCGTAAAAGGGGGACATTCGGACGACGTTCTCGGCGATTATGCGCTCAGATCGCGCACGGGGAGAGGCTTCGCTTAAAGCGGCTGTTCCGTACGAGTTACGTCGAGGGTGAATACCCCCGGTAAGTTGGATCAACGTGGGTATTTAGGTAAATTGAAAGATTGGCATCGACCCCTACCCCACGTGGTCTGCCCAATTGGCGTAGTCGAGTTCTTGGCACAAAGGAACCCCGTCCGGCCCTCGGAGTTATCCGGGCGGCGATCTATATTCTGGCGGATCGGTCGGCTGACTCGACTTGCGGCTTCCGCATGAGCGGTCGTTCGGCCGACACCCTCGGCACTGTAACAAATATACTATAATATATATATATATATATATATATATATATGTCAATTTATCTTCCTGCCTTCCACTCTTTCCCTCCCCTTCCCCCCCTCCTCCTTCCACTCTTCCCCTCCCCTTCCCCCCTCTCCCCCTTCCATCTTCTCCTCCCCTTCCCACGCCTCTCCCTTCCACTCTTCTCCTCCCCTTCCCGCCTCATCCTCCTTTCACTCTTTTCCTGCCCCTTCCCTCCTCTCACCTTCCTCTCTTCCCCTCCCACCTCCCCCCCCTTCATCTTCCTCTTCCTTCCCACTTCCCTTCCACTCTATTCCCTCCCTTTCCCCCATCTTCCCCTTCACTGCTTCTCTTCCCTTTCAGCCCCTTTCAACTCTTGGCCTCTTTCACTCTTGCCTTCACAATTTCACTCTTTCACTCTCATCCAGAGAGAGAAGAGAAGAAAAACTTTTCTTCCTGTTTACATAACATTGAACATTCCTTTTAGTTTTGCAATGCTGGTTCTGAATAATAGAAAATATATAAAACAAAAAATTAAAGCAAAGAATGAAACATTGCAAAATGACTATGATGTACAGTTTAACCTGAACTTAAGTAAACAAAAGTTATAATGCAATAATGATGTTACTTGGGGGGGGGGGGGGTGCGGCAGGTAAGCTGAGGTATGCAAATTCAACTTTGGAACTGTATAGCCTGGTTGGGAATCCTGAACCCAAGTTATAACTACCACCTAGGTGTTTACCCCATGAGGACTGTAGGCATCAATCACATCGGCTGGTGTGTGTGAGAGTGGTGTGTGTGTGTGTGTGTGTGTGGTGGTGTGTGGTGTGGTGGTGTGTGTGTGTGTGTGTGTGTGTGTGTGTGTGTGTGCGCGTTAACCCGAAGGACCTATATACCCCATGAGTTCATGGAATGTAAGATCAACCCTGTGGGTTTCAACAAAGAGGTGGTGTGTCATCACAGCACCCTGAAAACGAATTGTAAATTTCCTGCTCATGAATTGACTTCTGGGACGTGCTGCAAAACCAATGGAGGACAACCTTACCTCGAGCATTGCTTTGACAGCAACGATGCTCTCCAAAGAATATGGGTACGTTGATGAATGATGCACCTAACCTGAAGTCCTCAATGTTGCTCACAACGACAATCAATCACGGATTGTTCTTATCGATGTGAGATCGACAAGCACAGGACGTGAAACTGCATCCGGGATCAAAATGAGGAATTGAACGTAAACCACGAAACAAACTCGTTGTCCATGTTGTGAATTCTATCAACGACGCACGGTTTTTCATGACCACTAACGGGTAAGAATCTGCGACATGACGTTGTTTGGTATTCTTATGCCAAGTCTTGTCTGGATTGATTCCATATAAAATGCTTGATTTGCTAAAAAAAAAAAAAGAAGAAAAAAAAAACTTGATTTTGTGACCAAAAATTTGACCTTTGAACCCCTGTAAAATGGAAAACAACGACCAGACAAATGTCCACGTTCCGTGCCTGGTCCTGTACGCCAATACGTGCCGTGGTCAGGCATCGTTTACCAAAACTATTGTCTGGATTGGTTGAAATACAAACAAAAAACCTTAGTTTTGTTGATCAGATTTGACCTTTGACCCGAGAATCCCAAAACGACTCAATTCTAAAATGTTTCTCCTCATCCCTTTGGGGACCGTTGAAAAAGCAATTTGTACCAAATGAATCCCATCGACACATACACAAGAGAACTGGGGATTTTGTTTAATCTTTGCCCATCTTAAACTTGGAAACGGTATCCTAGATATAACAAGCAAATGTGTCCAAGAGCCCGCGTCTAAAGGCATAAAATAACAACAACAATTCCGATATTATCATCACGTGCCTGATGGAGCCAATAGCGAACGCCGTCATGGAGGCTCCTTGTTCATGACGAGAAAATCGTTGTAATTTACGAAAATTACAACACATTAAATGGAATAATCTTTAAAAATAGTAACGTGAACTTTCGAAACTTTAAAGCAAATGTCCGAATATATTTAAAGTCATGAATAGACGCTCTCCAAAAGGCACGTCAATGCCGAGGATGTGTTACAGGTGTTTAGTATCAAGGAAAATCCGATACTGTATATAAAAGAGTCGAAGTCCTAACAAGGTTTGGAAGAAGAAGAAGAAGAAGAAGAAGAAGAAGAAGAAAGAAGAAGAAGAACAGAAACAAGAACAAGAACGCGGAAGCTCATCTTAGAGCACGTTTCGTCTACGCGAGAACCGCGGCTAAAAACACAACAACAAAAACGGTTCGGCGTGTATTGGACCAAGAATACCTCCACGCCTGATCTGGAGAGGATTGTCTCAGAAATGGGAGGAATGAATGTGCAATTGTAATACTGTTGAAAAGAAAGTTTTTTCTTTCCCATCTCCTCCCATGCAAGGAAAGCTGACGTAGTACAGCTGAAAAGTTTAAATCGTGTGTACTATCAGAGAACCCGCCCGATCGGGTGAACTTGTTCCAAGCATGCCAACACATTCTCTCACGCATTGTAGTGGGGCAACTTAGCAATAACATTGTGCATTTTTGAGAGGAAAGCAACAAAATTGGCCACACTAGTATGCCTAACATATTATGAAACAATTGGAATATTGGGCATCTCAAAATAGCTGCTTGAAAGGCTGTGGCAGGCCATATTCCACTGCCATCGAAAAATTTTGAGAATGGCCCAATATCCAAATATGTTCATAATATTGATAGGAACTAGTTGCCAAATTGGTGCTTTCCTCCAACATAGCGCAAAATCTTTATGCTAAGTTGCTACACTAATACCTGGAGGTCTTTAAATGCCTTGTTTAGGGGCGATTTCCATTTAAAAGAATAAAGGCATAGGCAACTGGCAGATGGGAGGAGTGTCTGGAGGTGGGCCTGGATAAAGCTGTGCTTTTTGCCTGCTCCTGTTCGGCCAGAGCCACGCCCTCTACTCTTCCCGCTCCTTGGACCCAGATCGTTCAAGGACGAGGTGGCCATTTCCCTGTCAAGCAAGAAGGAAGTGCCTTCCAGTCTTGGCGGTATATCTATCGTGAATACCGGTATTTCTACCGTCTTGTGAATTCCCCTGTCCGCTGCTACGTGTGTGAATGGGCTTGAATAAGGCATAGAAATTAAGGAATCCAGTTCATTCATTGTAACTAGGCGAGAAGTATTTGTAGTGGATTTAGGGGTATTGTTTGTTCCTTGCAAAAATGAAGATTTTTCAAGTATATTGGGTCGGTCGACTTTGTAATACGTGGCAAACTTTTTTTTTCGGCCAAGTAAACAGGGGTTCCAAAAAGACCTGCACAGCTTTGGTTGTTAATAATGTTTCATACCCAAATGATACAATGATACTATTATGTTTTATATGATACAGAAAGTCATAAAGATTTCTTTTTTTTAGGTGGTGTTAAATATAAAAAATAAAAAAATTAAAAAAAATGGTGACTCCACAGGAGAAACCTAGAGCCGTTGACATGGTTCTGAGTACGAGATCCGACACGCAAGTTCAGCTATTTCCTATAAAGGTATGGAAGAATCCAAACCATCGCAGACGAGTACCGAGAAGTGGCGCAAGAGGTTTAAGGAGAACTGGAAAAGTTGCAGAACAGATAAAGTAACTCATCAACCAAGCACAAAAGTGCAGCAGACATTGACGAGTGCTTAATCAAATTTCAACAAAGTCCCAGAAAATCATCTGAACGCACATCAGAGAACTGGGACTGTCAACTACACACAACTGTACACAGGAATTTTTATAAAAGACTGAAAAGCTTATGCTTATTAAACCAGAAGGTGCAGATTCTGCAAGAACTCAAACGCAAGTGACAGATCCAACGCAAGGTGTTTGCCTGAAATGCTCAGTCGCAAGAGGATGACGAAGATGCCTGAAAAAAGGTCATGTTCAAAACGAAACTTGCTTCATGTATCGGGGAAAGTCAACTGGCACGAATGTGAAGGATACGGGGCCTCTGAAACCCCCACGTGGTCATCGAACACATACGCGATAGTCCAAAGGCAATGTGTGATGCTGCCTTCCCATGACCACTTGTGGGTCCGTTTTTCTTGGTGGTGGACACAGTGGACCTCAACAATTTAACATGAAACATGTTGAAGGATTGGCCTTCCCGCAAGTTGAAGACCATGCAAAAACCGATATAATGTTCCAACAGAACGGCGTTCCCCTCATTTGGGCCTTAGTCGTTGAGCCGTCCTGAATGAAGAATTTCAGGTCGCTGGGTGACCGAGACGACCAAACCGCCTGGCCCTGATCACCAGACATAAACCTGCCTTGATTTTATTCTGTGGGGGTTTTGTCAAATATGTTGTCTACAAACACCAAGGTGGCAAAACCTGCAGGATCGTTGTTCTCGGATCACAGCTGCATGCACACTAGATGGATGCAAACATGCTGAGCCGAACATGGCAAGAATCGTGTAACCTTGATGTCCGTGTCCGACAAACAGATCTCGCATTAAATGATGATGGGTGGGCACAATACTTTAAGTTATCTGTATCATAATAAAACAAAGGGATATCGTGTATCATTTCTATAACATATATACTGTATATATATATATATATTATAATATATATATATTATATAATATATTGTAATGAACAACCAAGTTTGTCCCCGGTTTTTTGGAACAAACGTATCTATGTGTGTGTACTACACACACACACACCATCACACACACATCCACACATATATATAATTGTTGCGAATTCGCGTCCCGTCGGCGTGCGATCGCCACGTGAACCGAATCGCGACCGACTCGCCCACCCGGACGGACAATTCAGTGCGTGCCCTCCGGCTAACGCCGGATCCAGTCACGGGTGGAGCCTTTCGGCCTCACCAACAACCCAGTCCGCATTCTACCCGCAGCGAAATAGGGTGAATCGCCGAAAGTCAATAATACCCCAAAGTACCCCGCGCGGTAACCTACCGAAGGGGTTGTACCTCGCCACAAGCCGACTTCGGATACGGGCCGCTTAAGCGACCCGTCCCAGTAAACGGATAACCGAGCGGTGTTATCGTCGGCCTTGACGGTTCAGAATTAATTTATCGGGCGTCGCGCCCACTCAAACCTTTACGTGAAAACTAAGATGAGACCCAACGAAGGAAGGACGCAGCGAGACGGGGGAAGAATTCACAAGACACGTATTTATTACACAGACGGACGAGTTACACACATAAAAGCAATACAGTAATTCAATAATGACATACACAAATAGAAAACAAGAGCAGAGCTATCTAACCCGACTAACGCGACACAACGGACCTACTTCACAATTCGTACTCACGACTTGGACGCCGACACACACACGTAGTCCACACAAAAACCCCAAAAAGAATAATGGAAAGTCGACTTCCCTGGGGTGTAGAGTCCCTCGGCGGACCGTCTCGCCGTGAAACTGCCCCGCCGAGAGACGTAGGTCGGCGAGGCCTCTCCGGCGCGACCCCGCGCCTGCTCGCTTGCTGGCCTCTCGACGCCTTGGACACGAGCAGCCGACCGACAGCACACGCCGAACCCAGAGAGCCAAGAAACGCCGAACTCAGAAAGCGAGCAAGAGAAGAAAAAGAACCTTCCAAGGCAGAAGAAACGACGAAGAAAGAGGAGAGCAGAAGCATCGAGACGAAACGAGAGAGAGCTCAGCCTCAGCCGCCTCCGCGTCTTAATACGCCGGCGCCCCGCCCCGTTCTCCGGCTCACCTCCTTCGAGGCGCTTCGAGAAGGGGGCAGTTTCCCGCTCTCGTTCCCTCACACCTGCGTCTTGTGGGGGGCGAGCGAAGCCGTTTCGAACGGCCTTAGCCGCGCAAACCGTTCGTTCGAGACCGCTGAGGATGGGCGTTCGTGCTGTGGTAGCGTGGTTGAGAATGGTGGCGTGGGTTGTGAAGGGTGCGGTGCCGGCTTGTTAGAGTGGTGGCGTGGTTAGCGTTGTTGTTGTTGGTTGGCGTTGTTGACGTTGAAGTGTGGTTTTGGTTCGAAAATAACAAGAGAAAGAAAAACGGCTACTCAAAGGAATCAGCCGTGAATCACATGTTCCTCTAAACAACGGGTTTGGGCTAACTAACAATGTACTATCAGACTATACCATCACCTACGGGACACTGGACATGGTGAGTGCGAATTTCACACAGCCGTAACAATATGTATTGATTGTTATATTACGCTGTGGAAATTCACAAATACACCAAAAAAGGGTCCAGATCAGTATGACGATAAGTAATTGTGTAGTTAGATTTTTCCCCAACCGTTTGTTTAGAGGGAATTTCCAATGTTCACCAAGGGCTGTGATCCTTTGAGTTAGCCTTTTCCTTTCTCCTAATCGTTATTTTGGACCAATAATCCTCCACACAACTCAAACACCGCCACCTCGCCTCTTTACCTCACAACTCCATCCCGCAAACATCGCTTCAACACGCCTTCTCAACGAACGCACACGTCGCGCTGAACAACTCAAAGCACCACCGAACTTTCGCCCTTTACCTCCACAAACTCCACCCCGCAGACATCGCTTCAGCCGCCATTCTCAAACGAACCCCCGCCAACACCAAACTCCCATCCACCTCCGCTTTCTACCAAACACGCGGGCCATGGGTTGTGAATGCGTTCCTTTTGCCACTCAAAAATCGATCAGAATGTTTCACGCCCCCTTTTCATTCCGTCCAATGACCGAAGCATCGGGTAGTGTAGCCCCGCCTCCGAACC